>JAXDDX010000003.1:16342500-16350000 GCA_034670405.1 Hoplostethus atlanticus
TTTTCTGGGTTTTTAATTTTTAATTTAATTTAATTTAATTTTTTATTATTATTTATTAATTAATTTTTCCCCCAGGGCTGTGAAGCCAGGTTCACACACATGGGCTAAGCTAGGTAGCAATGAACCCATTCCTCTAAGGATGCCTGGCAGGGCGAACAGCTCCATCACTATTTTATCGTCACGCAGCATCAGGAAGTGCTAAGTGATGTTTGCAGGGTGATGTGACATTTCCTGGTTCCTAACTGACAGAATGACATGGAGGTCTTTCTCTCTATGAAAGCTCAAAGAAACGCTGTCTTAGGGGTGGGCGATATGACTTCAAATCAATATCACGATTATTTCAAACTTTTACCTTGATTACGATTAATGAACGATTATTTTATTTGTTTTATTGTTTTATTTTGAAATTTGCTTTATTTTGAAAATTGACCAGATGCTCTATGCCGTTCCTATGTCTGACTTCCTGCCCGGCTTGACACAGTCGCTCGCGGCTCGCAAAAACCGAACACGGCGTTATTGGACGGGGCGGAGGGACGTGACTGAATACGACGTAGTATTTTTTAAGGGGACAGTTCATTCCTCGTTCTTGTAGCCTAAATAACAATCGAAATCAACGATTTTGAAAATTTGCCACGATTACATAATTAAAATGACGATTACGATTATAAACACGATTATCGCCCACCCCTACGCTGTCTCCACAAGGGGGCGTACCAAAGATGATTTTTACAGGATAATGGGTCCATTTCCTGGCTCCTAACTGACATTATCACAGTGAAAAGCTCAATCAGACATTTATTTGGTGTCCGTGAGCGACAGCATCCAAGGGGATCTCCACGGGGCTAGAGGCTTCATATTTGTGGAATGGAGACTAAAAGCTCAACTAACCTCAGAGGGTTTGACGACATGAGAGAGTAAAGTATTAGTGTTTACCTCAACACTGGTTCTGCTATTAGATGATGTTTAGGAAGGTGTCTGGTGACTAGTAGTTCTCTACCTATGTTGAATGACCTTATTGTAAGTCGCTGTGGATAAAAGTGTGTGATAAATGACTGTGACGCAACGCAACGCAACGCAACGCAACGCAACGTAGTTCTGTTCTCCGCTTCGTATTAATTCGGGAACATTGTAAACAAGAAGAGGAAAGATACCAGAGGGGTGTTCCACAAAGCGAGCTTACCACTTATCCAGGCTTATTTCGCTTAGTCTGGCTCATTTTCAGGTTTATTCGGTTCCACAAAGCAAGCTCAGCATAGTTCAAGCTAAGTTGCTGTGGCAACTTATGCTTCCTGCCTCGGGGCAAGCTGAATCGGTACTCCCGTAACACTGATCCGACTGAAACGCAATGATTTTCAAACAAGGTTCCGCCATCCTAATGTTCAACACTATCACCCTAGACCCTACACTATCAGACATAAAATGTAACGTTAATAGAAAATAAAAAATATAAAATGATGTAGGCTGTATTGGGGATACAGTCACGGTTCAGAGCGTTGCTAGGCAACCCCATTTAACCATGAGTGTCCAGCGAGACCTCAAGTGCCGTATTGCTTTTAGAAAACGGTTACAACTTATAGAAATAATTATTTGATGACACAATATTATTTTATTTTCTAAATTATTTTTGTTTAACAAATTCAGTGAAATAATAAAGTACCTTGAATATATGTCAAGATGTTTCCACGGTTGCTAGGAGACGCATTCACTGTTTCTGTATGGGACGCTGTAGAACACGCTTTCAACCGATCAATTTCCAGGATGGAAACAACCGATTTCATAAAAATATAATAAAAGTAAGAACCAGCCCGAACAGCTCAGTCAGTAGAGCATGAGACTCTCAGTCTTAAGGTTGTGAGTTCGATCCCCGTATAGGGTCCAGTACAGTACGATGATTGTAATGTAGTAAGATGAAACCGTACGTACAGCCTTTACTACATCGTTTATGGCGATAGATAGTACATTTACAGTCTTGAGGTTTCATATATGGCATGGTTTCATTTATAATATTTTTAGCACAGCTTTTCAGTTCTTTAATATTGTTGGAACACATGATATTTAATAAGGTCGATACAATTTGTTCGTTTTTAATTCAACAATTACTTACGCATTCAATCTAGCAGCAATTCGTTGCCAATCTTTCTCTCTCCCTTTATTTATGGCAATCGTATTTCCCTTTTCATTGTAATATGGCTGAATTCTCTATAGACCTCCACTAAAAGTCGCTGTTCAGTGGCCGTGAACATTGCGGCTCTGTCTTTACCGTCATTTTTCGCCATGATGAATCGATCAGATCCATGATCGACCTCTCGGGTTGATTAAATAAACTGTGTATAAATGTGCACGCGCAATTATCTGGATTGCTTGAGCCTGGCTCGGTTTATCCCGATCACGGTAGCTTGACTTGGGCTTCGTGGAACCGCTTTAGCCGCGATTGATTTGTTAGGTTAATTCAAACCAGGCTTGCGAGGTTAATCGCCGCTTTTCTAAGCCTGCTTTGTGGAACAGCCCCCGGGAGTTTCTCCTTCTTCCTCTCCAAAATAAATCCTTCAACCAATAGCCAACGTTCTCTCGTTAGGCCCCGCCTCCTTCAGTGTGATGGATGAGTAGGCTAGGAAAACCCTCACGCTGTTGTGAAACTTACACTTAGATTAATCATTTCCTGGTGATTATCTTGGGAAGATTGATGGTGTGTGTGTGTGTGTGTATGTGTCTGTGTGTGTGTCTGTGTGTGTGCAGACAGTGTGTGGGTTTGTTTGATAACAGGGCTCTGCCGAAATTGACAGCAGTGTCTGAAATATGAGACCTGACTGTGTCTCCTCCCCAGTGTGTGTGTGTGTGTGTGTGTGTGTGTGTGTGTGTGTGGACAAAAGGGCGAGGAAAATTGAGGATGTTATTTGTAGGTCCTCATTTTGAAGGTTGAGTTAATTTTAGAAGTAGGGTTGAGAACGGAGTACTAATTTAGATAAGTTTAGAAATACTGTGTGTGTGTGTGTGTGCGCGTGTGCGTGTGTGTGTGTGTGTGTGAGTGCTGTATGTGAGGGCTGTATGTGTACACGTGCATATCGCTGTGTTGGGTGAAAACCTTGTATCTCCAAAATCTCAACTTTTAAGGAACTAAAAAAAACGTCCTTGTTTTTATCTTGATGACGTTTCATTTTTAAGTTTATCCAAAATGTTTTTAAGAGCTTGTAACCCTTAATTAAGTTAAAACACTGGAGTTAAGAGGTTTCCACCAATCCGATGGGGTGTGTGTGTGTGTGTGTGTGTGTGGTCCAGAATAAGGTGTGTATGAAGTGTGACCGGTACAGATTGGGAGGGGGGGGTTTAATGGAAAAAATGATGGATGGTTAGAATTGAAAAGGAAAGAGGAGAGGAGACGTTTGATGTCTGGGGGAGAAAAGGAAGAAAGATGGAGAGACAAGGGAGGTGTGTGTGTGTGTGTGTGTGTGTGTGTGTGTGTGTGTTTTAGCTTTAGATGAAGGGGGAGTGGTGCCCCCCCCCCCCACCAGCAGATGACAAAGGGACCTTGTAATTACAGCACTTCCCTGTGAAATGTCTGAGTGTGTGTTTTTCTTTGTGTGTGTGTGTGTGTGAGAGAAGTAGATGTGTGTGTGTTTGTTGTAGGCGTGACGGCTGTAAACACACACAAGTTGGTTTTGTACTTGATTGTTGTGTGTGTGTGTGTGTGTGTGTGTGTGTGTGTGTGTGTGTGTGTGTGTGTGTGTGTGTGTGTGTGTGTGTGTGTGTGTGTGTGTGTGTGTGTGTGACAGACTTTAACTTAGAGCTCATTGTTACTCATTTGTACCAGACTCACAATAAACGTCTGTGTCTGTTAGCTCATGGTTTTGGTGTGTGTGTGTGTGTGTGTGTGTGTGTGTGCGCGCATGCAGCAAGCAGCTCACTTCCTCATGTGACTCACCTGTGACATCACACTGCGACATCATCATCATGGGAGGCAGGGTTAGTTAAAAGACCGACCGGCAGGGGAATTGTTTATCTCTCTCTCTCTCACACACACACACACACACACACACTCTCCTCCTCCTTCACACACACACACACTCCTCTATATATAATCTCTCATAAAAAGTGTTTCTAGTAGTTTTTGTGCGAGGACGTTACCATGGAGGGCTGCTAAGGTAAGAGCTACCATATTATTACTACTACACTGCGGAGGCTTGTCAGGTGCTCCGTCACTTTACGTTTTTTTTGTTAGTTTTTAAGTTTTTTAACTTCCTGGAGGTGAAAGTTATTTGTTCAACGGCTACAGAGCGCAGACGCAGAAAAGAAGTTTCTAGCTGATTAACCCTTATTGATTTCTCCTAGCTCGGAGAATAAATCTCTTCGATGCGTCCAGCAGCTTCCCACTGGTGCTGATGAGAGGCGTGTTCCAGACAGGGAGTCAGGGAATATCAGGGAATATCAGGGAATATCAGGGAATATCAGGGAATATCAGGGAATATCAGGGAACCAGCAGGACACGTTACAGGAATATTGCAGAATGTATTTTAAAAGCAGACTGAAACACCACGTCAGCACACCAGGCATCGATCATGTTTAGGTCATGGTTATGGAAAGTCATGGTGAAGTCCTTTTTTTTTTTTGCGATACTCCATTGATCCCCAGAAATCCTTTTAGTCCATTTTTAAATGTTCAGATATTGTAAAATGTATTTTGCGTTAGCCGGTGGTTTTCAGTAACCAGACTGGAAAACATTTTTCGGTCATGGAAGAGCTCCGTCTCAGGAACACAGTGTGAATGTGTGTGTAGTCGTAGACGGTAGCTGGGAGGTGTGTGAATGAAACACATTCTGCCTGTTTGCGTTGAACTCTGGGACGTGTGTGTGTGTGTGTGTGTGTGTGTGTGTGTGTGTTACTCTGTACGGGAACATCTGACCCAAATAGACTCTCCCTGTGGGACAAAATGTGTCCAGGGAAGCAATCAGCAGGTTAGCTTACTGTGTGTGTGTGTGTGTCGCAAAACTAGTCATTACGTGTCTTTTTTTCTCTCTCAGCTGTGTGTGCATATACAAGCGTGTGTGTGTGTGTCTAAAGGACCTGTAATCTGTGTGTGTGTGTGTGTGTGTGTGTGTGTGTCTCTAAAGGACCTGTAATCTGTGTATGTGTGTGTGTGTGTGTGTGTGTGTGTGTGTGTGTCTCTAAAGGACCTGTAATCTGTGTATGTGTGTGTTCCAAGCTCTTCGTGACCAGGCAGGAATTGTCTCTTTTCCTTCTCACAGCATGTAGGTCTGACTCAGTGGCCACGGCTGGCCGCACACACACACACACACACACACACACACACACACACACACACACACACACACACACACAGGTTTGCCAGTAACGTGCTGAGTGTGCTTGTTTGTACATCAAACAGGCCGCTCACTGAGCAAATGGAAAGTCTTTGGTTTGACCGAGGTGGGGTTTTGAAGGCTGATGATGTTGAAGCTCCCAGTAGCTAGTATCTATAGTATCTGTAGTATCTGTAGTATCTATAGTATCTATAGTATCTGTAGTATCTATAGTATCTATAGTATCTGTAGTATCTATAGTATCTGTAGTATCTATAGTATCTGTAGTATCTGTAGTATCTGTAGTATCTATAGTATCTGTAGTATCTATAGTATCTGTAGTATCTGTAGTATCTATAGTATCTATAGTATCTGTAGTATCTATAGTATCTGTAGTATCTGTAGTATCTATAGTATCTGTAGTATCTATAGTATCTATAGTATCTGTAGTATCTGTAGTATCTATAGTATCTGTAGTATCTATAGTATCTGTAGTATCTGTAGTATCTATAGTATCTGTAGTATCTGTAGTATCTATAATATCTGTAGTATCTATAGTATCTGTAGTATCTATAGTATCTATAGTATCTGTAGTATCTATAATATCTGTAGTATCTGTAGTATCGTTAGTATCTGTAGTATCTATAGTATCTATAGTATCTGTAGTATCGTTAGTATCTATAGTATCTGTAGTATCTATAGTATCTATAGTAACTATAGTATCTATAGTATCTGTTTTGTTCTGATATCTTTAAATTTGATCTTTTCCATTCAGTTTTTCCCAGAATGTTTTTCTTGTCAGGGTGGAAAAACCTCTGAAGCAGCTTTTAGAGCATCATGGGACAATAAACTCTATTGATGATGATAAGAAATACTCATGCTTACTTTTGTGGATTCTGATCAAACATTGCATTAGAATCAATACAGGTTAAGGGCTTCAGTGTAATATTGATCAACTAATCAATCAGCCAATCAATTATTTAATAAATATGTCAACAAACTGCATCATATTCATCAAATATGATCGATAGATGACACTGACTGGACCATATACCCTAACCTTTAACCCTCCAATGATTCATGCGTCTTCGAAATGATTGCCTGTGATTGGTCGATTTTCCCGCCGCTCATCCTGTAACCACCTCTGTGATTGGTGTGTTTTCCAGGAGCAGCCGGCTGCAGCCTAGCTGAAGATGTCTGATAATGGGGAGGTCGAGGACAAGCCCCCAGCTCCGCCCATGAGGAACACCAGCACCATGATCGGCTCCTGCAACAAAGACCCCGCCCCCCTCAACCACGGCTCCAAGCCCCTCCCACCCAACCCAGAGGACAAGAAGAAGAAAGATCGCTCCATCAGGTCAATACTGACAGGAGGAGGGGATAAGAGTAAGTAGTACACAACAACCACATCTCCATCCATACGAACACCCATTACATACATGTACTGGTGATGTCATGAGGGTGAGAAATAACCACCAGCTACGTCATGTAGAGGTTCTAGGGTCAAACTGGAAATGAAATGTAATATTTAATGTGTTATTGTTTTTTCACTGAGGAGGCACAGAGATTTATTTTGTCTTGTACAAACTAACGACTGTAGAAAAGATTTTCAGATATGAAATATGATCTGGTTAATAAGCTGGAACGTTGCCAGGTGAACGAGACGGGTGATGCTAATGGCATCAATCATTAACACACACACACACACACACACACACACACACACACACACACACACACACACACACTTGGCCTTGCTCTTCCTCCCTCTGCTCTGTAGACCTGTTTGGTGTTAATCACCACCTCGCTAGATGTTCGTTAGTGGTCGTTAACTCCTTAATGGAGGCCGACCTTTGACCCTGACCTCTGACAGCTGCTGCTGGGTGGGAACTAGCAGGGCCCCTCCCCCCCCCTCCCCTTTCGGTTGAGAGGAGGAGAAGGAGACGTACGCCACCTGTTGGAATTTCCTGGAATTGCAAATCTTGAAAATAAACGCTGAATGTGTAAAAGTGTTTCCTCACAAAAAACTATATATCCATTTAGAAAAAAAACTATTGACTGATGTCCATCGATTGGTATTTCAAAAATACAGCTAATTATATCATGAAATTTTAGCAGAAAGGTTTTTTAAAGGGTGGAGTAAAACTCTGTACTGTCTGATGGACTACAGTGGTGACTGCCGTTGTTGTCCACCTCTTCGTACAAAC
>JAXDDX010000003.1:16352500-16400000 GCA_034670405.1 Hoplostethus atlanticus
AGTAGCTAAACTAGCCTGCTGGCTAGTTAGCTAGCTACCAGTTTGTTCAGGTTAACTGAGCTGACTCTTCTCCAGCTCAGGTTATTATATTACTGGCACTGAGACACGTGATGTGATGAATGAATGCATCAGGTTTTTTGTGTTATGATACAATTGGCCAATCACATGACATTATATGATACATTATATTGTGTGTGTGTGTGTGTGTGTGTGTGTGTGTGTGTGTGTGTGTGTGTGTGTGTGTGTGTGTGTCCAGGGCATGCCAGAGCAGTGGGCCCGTCTCCTGCAGACGTCCAACATCACCAAGTTGGAGCAGAAGAAGAATCCTCAGGCCGTCCTGGACGTTTTGAAGTTTTACGACTCTAAAGAGACGGCCAACAGCCAGAAATACATGAGCTTCACAGGTACACACACACACACACACACACACACACACACACACACACACACCAAATCCCCTCTTTTCCCTTATACTTTCTCTTTTTGTCCTCCCCAGATAAAAGTGCAGATAACTACAGCTCCTCCGCCACAACGGTAGGTCTACTCCTCTCCATCACCTCCGTTCTTATTATTTCTGTGTTTCCTGAAATGCCATTTTTTGTGAGCTGCTATTACACAACAAAACTGCAGTGTCTGTGCTCGTCCCTGCTCCATCACCACCACCAGACGTCACCCACATCCAGAGTCATGCTAGCTAACATGGCCGTGTGGCGTTGAAGATACCCCGATGTGTAATGGTGCTGTAACAGCGCTGCAGTATGTTATGGATATTGGACATATTTTTAATAACATTGCTGCTCATCATAAACATGTAAGACGAGGCAGGAATACACTGGGAGCATCAGGAGACGACGACTTTCAGTCCAGTGTGCATTAAAAGCATCAAGTGGTGCTTCAAACTACCATGATGCATCTGCAGCTTTGGACCTAAAAGCTGATTTTCATGATGTTTCTGGAGCCACGGTGACCTCTGACCTCTGACTTGACCTGACCTGAAATAAAATGACTTGCAAATGTGATGCAATGTCTATCTGGTCCAGCAGCTGGTCTCCAGATATGAGGGGCAGACCGTAGATCAGGCAGCAACGTCTTTCATGTCACTCCAAAGAAAATATGATATATTGATAAAATGCAAGTGTCAGTGCAGCTGGCGCTTCAAATCTGCTGCTGTAGGAAGATACAGTGAGGAACGTCAAATAACAAGCGTCAGTTATCACTTCCAGAGTTAGTCGTTGAACAGTATGGATGGAAATCAATATAGTTACTGTGAGAGTTTGAGCAGAAGCTTAAGGGGAAATTCAAAGGAAAACTAAGCTAAGGTGTTTCTAGGAAGGAAGGAAGGAAGGAAGGAAGGAAGGAAGGGTTTAATCTCCTGTATGACAAGACAGATGGGAGAGCAGGAAACCCGGTATCACTGGAGAGAGAGAGAGAGAGAGAGAGAGAGAGAGAGAAACACAGCGGGTAAGTGAGGAGTTGACAGGGCGAGATAAGAGAGAGAGGAAGAGGTGAAGAAAGAGACTGAGAGAGAAATGGAGGTGAGAGAGAAACAAACTGGAAATAGAGTGGACTGTGAAGCATGTGGTGAGGTGCAGTTCAGCTTCAGCTTCCTCTGAAAGAGTTTTGTCATCGTGATGCTCGGAGTCCGTGTCCGTCCCTCCTGCAGATTACAGCACTGAAACTAGTCTCTAGTCTCTAGTCTCTAGTCTCCAGGCCTGGTCAAGGTGCAGGAGGCAGCTACTGAACTGAAGAAGATTAGAAACCATCTTTAAAGAGACACGGGACATTTTGAGCTTTAAGTCTGTTATTCCAGACAAATATGTGGTGGAGAAAAAACACCTCAACAAATGTAAAATAAAGGAAGTCCTGCTCAGCACCACACAAAGATGCACAAACTCGTCCAGACATGGTGATACCTTTCAAACCCCCAAACACAAACACCTCCTGTTGGAACAGAAAACACCTGACTAATCCTCAAAATGTCAAGGTGTTCTGCTGAAGGAAGCAGGTGGATCCGGTTGCTGCCAAGTTTGGAGGCCAGGCCGGCTAGCAGAGCAGATATGATTTCAGACAATGGAAAAGGGTGACGAGCTGTGTCCAGAGATGGTGTATTCGTCAAGACCCTTGCCTCTGAAACCACCAGATCCCACCAGAACCTTCTATCTTCTGTCTAGTCTAAATACAGAAAACAACATCGTCGTCCTCCACAAATGATGCAGCCCCTGTCTGGGCCAATCAGTGATGGATATGCCACCATGTTTTGACCTGTAATTGTAGCGCCCCCCATGAGCCAGACGGTGTAATTAAAAGAAATGTAGGAACTTAGTGGAGGGATGAATCATTTCAAGTGTTGTCAAAACCTGATCAGCGGTCTGAGAATGAAAGAACGAACAAACGATGAGGCCAAAAGTAATAAACCACTTTGTTTAAGAAACCGAGGAAGATGGAGGGATGGTGGAGGAGGAGGAGGAGTGATGGCGCCACTCCTTGTCTTTCTCTCCTCTCTCTGCATTGTGAATCAGCAGGTTTCCCTCTTTCACCATTTCTCTCGCTCCGCAGCCTGGCCACCGGCCGAGAGAGGGAGAGAGAGAGAGAGAGAGAGAGAGAGAGGGGGGGGGATGAAGAGGAGGATGGGTGACTAGTTTCATCAGAAGCCAGACATGGCCAGAGCATCCAGATATATATAAGCTGTAATCAAGAGAGGAGGAGAGAAGGAGGGAGAGAAAAGGTGGATTGAGAGAGAGAGAGAGAGAGAGAGAGAGAGAGAGAGAGAGAGAGAGAGAGAGAGGATAGAGGAGGAAAAGAAAGAAAAAGACGTGGGTGAGGAAGTCAAGAAAAGAGAGCGAGAGAGCTAGAAAGAAAAGAAGGAAAAAGAGAGAGAGAACAGGAGGAGATCCATTTTATGAGACGACAAAGTAAAAACACAAAGGAAGTGACATCGTAACAACAGGAAGCGATGATGGTTCTAGTGTGGCAGTTGGCTCATGTGATGATGACATCACAGAGGCCCCGCCCTCTCTCCTCCTCTGAAACCCTGCAGAGCTCCAAGGCCGTGTCGGAGACGCCCGCCATAGCAACCGTGTCCGAGGACGAGGACGAAGACGAGGCCGTGCCGCCGCCGGTGGTCGCCCCCCGACCCGAACACACCAAATCAGTAAGGACACACACACACTACTTAACACTTAACACTGATGATTGCTAGGAAATGTAGTGCAAAGCACCACAGCAATGACAGTTTATCACCAAAGGTTTCGCCAGAATCAAGAAAACCAAGAATCTCGCAGTTTAGAAGGGAAAATATCACAAAGTATCACTGAGTTTAAGAAAACACATCACAGACACACACACACACACACACACACACACACACACACAGCGTCGTCCTCCATCCACAGTGTCACACTCACAAACAAGTCATTGTTTGTACTGATGTGCAGGTACACACACACACACACACACACACACACACACACACACACACACACACACTGTTCGTTAGCTGTCTCCCATACATTCATTTTTAAATGGTTCTGTTTCCTCCCTCATGCTCCTGCTCTCTGATGAGATCATGAAGGGGTGTGTGTGTGTGTGTGTGTGTGTGTGTGTGTGTGTGTGTGTGTGTGAGGAGGGGGGGTGAGGAGGGGTGGTGGAGTGTGTGTGTGTGACAGTCACAGGCAGAGCAGAGGTTCTTATTTAGAAACACTTTCAAAGAAGGTCTCTGTTCTCTGCCTCCTGTCTGATTAACGAGGTCAGGACACACACACACACACACACACACACACACACACACACTCCAAGTAAAAGAATAGTCATATTTCCTCATTATTTTATTTAAAAGACGTTGAAACAAAGAGAGCACAAAATATTATAACAACAAAGAGTGTGTATTCTGGTCGAGGTGTCACTCTGCCCACTGTTTTCACAACTATAGAACTTACTTTCTTTCTCTTTCTGTTTCTCTTTCTCTTTCTCTTTCTCTCTCACACACACACACACACACACACACACACACACATTGTTGCTGCTCAGACAGGTTGGCGGTTGAGTGGCTGCTGCCATGGCACCACCGCCGTTGTTACCATGGTGACGGAGGAGCCTAGTCCACCTTACTGGAACTCCTGACACACACACACACAAACACACACACACACACTCCAGTCTCTCCATTGTCATTCCTCCCTTTATCCCAACAGTCTGAAGGCAGAATAGCTCACAGCTCTTGGTTTTATTTTATTTCTATTTTACCAATTAAATTTGAGTCATTCAGCTGCTCTCTTACCCTGCCTGCTTAAAGGTGCGATAACATTAATATATTATTATCAAATGAATTGTGCTGCCTTAGTGTGATTAGCAGAAACGAATGAGACCATGATTGAGATGATTGATAGCCTCTATCTCACACCATGTTGGAAGTGATTTCTCCATCTTCCTTTCTCTCCTTCCTCCATCTGCCGTCTCCAGAAACTCTTTATCTTTAGCTCCGTCAGCGCTGGAAGAACAGCGCCCTCTTCCTGTTTTGTGCCGTAAATCAATCCAGCAGATTTCCCTCCAAATCGACCCGGTGGACACAATGTAGAATGAGAGTAGAGGCTGGTAGAGGCTGGTAGAGGCTAGCAGGCTGGTAGAGGCTGGTAGAGGCTAGCAGGCTGGTAGAGGCTGACAGGCTGGTAGAGGCTGGTAGAGGCTGGTAGAGGCTGGTAGAGGCTGGTAGAGGCTGGTAGAGGCTGGTAGAGGCTGGTACAGGCTGACTGGCTGGTAGAGGCTAACAGGCTGGTACAGGCTGACAGGCTGGTAGAGGCTAACAGGCTGGTAGAGGCTGGTAGAGACTGACAGGCTGGTAGAGGCTAACAGGCTGGTACAGGCTGACAGGCTGGTAGAGGCTGGTACAGGCTGACTGGCTGGTAGAGGCTAACAGGCTGGTACAGGCTGACAGGCTGGTAGAGGCTAACAGGCTGGTAGAGGCTGGTAGAGACTGACAGGCTGGTAGAGGCTAACAGGCTGGTACAGGCTGACAGGCTGGTACAGGCTAACAGGCTGGTACAGGCTAACAGGCTGGTAGAGGCTGGTAGAGGCTGACAGGCTGGTAGAGGCTAACAGGCTGGTAGAGGCTGGTAGAGGCTGGTAGAGGCTGACAGGCTGGTAGAGGCTGACAGGCTGGTAGAGGCTAACAGGCTAGTAGAGGCTGACAGGCTGGTAGAGGCTAACAGGCTGGTACAGGCTAACAGGCTGGTAGAGGCTGACAGGCTGACAGGCTGGTAGAGGCTAACAGGCTAGTAGAGGCTTAGAGGCTGGTAGAGGCTAACAGGCTGGTAGAGGCTGGTAGTGGTGGTCTGATTTGTTTACGGTAATTAAACTAATGTCTCAAACTAATATGGTAATAATTTATTGACATTAAAATGAAACATGTTGGGGCGTTTATGGTGGAAAGAAGATAAATTATTACATGGCTCGTTATTTAGGTCAGTCAGTGATATAATAACTGTACATGATATAAAAGTCAGAGATTTACTGCATTGGCCTCGTTTATTCTCCACCGATATTTAAAGGATTGATGAACCACGTTCTCACATGTTTTATATATTATTATATTATTATATTTTATTATTATTATATTTTATTAAGTATTATGGTTTCTAATCTCTCTCAGATATACACTCGTTCGGTGATCGAGCCCCTCCCTGCTCCTCCTCCGACCAAAGATGCTGCGACCTCCCCCATCTCACCCCCCACCGCCGCCACTCCTCCTGCCCCTCCAGCGGAAGGCGGAGCCAGCAGCCCCCCCAGCGCAAGCCCCGCCCCTGGACCCTCCCTCCCCCGCCCCCAGGATAAAACCAGGAAGAAGAAGATGTCGGACGAGGAGATCCTGGAGAAACTACGTAAGGGTCCACACACACACACACACACACACACACACACACACACTAATTCGATGGGACGCAGGTATGACATGGTTTGCTCACTTAAATACATAAAGGTTACTGTCCGCCACGTGGCCGGGCTAGCAGCGACCACTAACGGAGAGCATCTTTCTGCTTTGGGTCTAAAGCTGATCCAGGGGAGGTTCAGGATGTTGAATGGCCTATTGATCGCTAACCGAGCCCTGGTAGGACGCTAACAGGATGACCGGGTTTCTGCTGCTGAGAGATTGGCACCAGCCCCCCTGTTAGCCTTAGTTAGCAGTCAGTGGGATGTGAAACCAGCAAGTCTTTCAAGGCAGTTCTCTCATTGAAGGGTCCAATGTTACCTGGTGGTCATCTGTGATTGGTTTAATCTTCCATGTCTGTAATTTGTAAAAGGTCCCTGATAGTACTACTGCTCTGTTACTCAGCCGTAGTTTGTTGTTGACGTGTGATTTTCTTCTTCTTCTTGGTAAACTGAAATTGGAGGAATAATAACACAAAGAAAGACTGAAACGTCATCATCATCTTCCTCCCTGACAAAAGAAAGAAGAGGCTAGGTGGTCTTATAGTGTTTGAATTGTTGAGTTTATTTATATAGCGCGTTTCACACACAACGGGAATTCAAAGTGGTTTAGATAGATAAGAGCAGAAAGATAAAAAAATAAAATATAAAAATATATAAAAGAAAAAGATTATTAGTTAAGGCGATAAAGAAGTGAGACATTAATCAAAGGAGGAAAACAAGTTTTAATCTGGATTTAAAACAAAACCAGTGGTATGAAAACATTTGAAAGATCTTCTTCTGGGCGGTGTGGTCAGTGATCAGTAGGACAGACATCCTGAATGTCCCCTTTAAACCTCTCCTCCATTCACTGTAGTCACAACAGATGTTAAAACCTGTTGGGGCACCGAGACACGAGCACAGCACAAGCCTTGCATCTGAAAGTCCTTCATTTTTCCGTTTGCTGCCTTAAGACCTTTTGGAGCGCTTTCCTTATTTAAACCCACACCGGTCGCTTGAAGCAGGAAAATGGAGAAGCAGGAAATTGGTATTGTCGTGATAATTAAATGGTGGACTGAAACATCGGTGTGGTGGCTAGTGGATGGCTCTGTTGTGGTGTTCAACCAACTACTGTGCTAGTATTAGAAAAGTTGAATCTGTCCATGCCCTCATGTCACCTAATATTATTAAAGTCTGTATCATCCAGACTTCTGTTGCCAGAAGGTCCATATTGAAACAGTATTTACTATTATTTGTTTGAGCAGAGTAATTGAAGACCTGTCCATGGCAGTGTTGGTGCCCATGCTTTGTAGCCATCAATCATGCTACTATATATATATATATATATTATATATAGTATATTTTTTAGACCATGCCCCGTGATGCTGAAACCCTATAAACCTCAAACAGCCTCTATCCTTTAAACCAAACTCCATGTTAAAGTTCTTTTTTTTTTTTAATCATACTCCTGTTAAAAGCTTCTATATTTTCTCAAACATGCCCAACCTTCACAATAAAAGCCTGCGTTTTTATTAAACTGTTCACGATAATGATGTCCAAATACATACGTTTTACATCATGCCCCATGCTATATTTTAAAAGGCTTTATAGGTTTGAAATCATACCTAAAACTTCATGATAATAAGGTATTTTTAAACTAATGATATATAAGATTTTATTTTTTTAAACTAAACATGCTGCAAACTTCATAATAAAACCCATAGTGTATCTATAGAATTTAAACCTATATATTTTTGAAACCATGCTGCACATTTCACAATACCTTTTCCTGTAACGACATCTAAGTTTGTATATTTTAATACAGTACCTTGTGCTCCATAGTTTTTAATAACTACACCCCATAATGACATGTCATTTTGTATTTGTGTAACCCGTGGTCTCTTCTATACAATTAAAAGCCTGTGTATTTTTTTAAACCACGCCCAAAACTTCATAATAAAAGCCTGTATTTTTAAATCCCCCATAATGAAATGTCATTTTGTTTTTTTTATTCTCCATCATTAAAAACTGTATATGTTTTAAACCATGCAACACGCCTCTCCAGACGTGCTCAGGTCTCCCTCTACTGGTAAGACCAGGATACTGCTTGTCTGTCAGCCTCTTTGATTGACAGACCTGCTATCCACTGTCCCCGCCCCCATTGTCCAACCCTCACGTCTGATTGGTCCTCCTCCTCTCTCCACCGTCCAGTCTCCTGCGGCTTCCGAGTGACTCAAAGTTTTGTCCTCTAATCACTTTCCAACTGTGGACTCTGATTACTGAACTACAGAGAGATCTTCACTTCGTTCGTTCTTTCTTTCTTTCTTTCTTTCTTTCTTTCTTTCTTTCATTTTCTTTGTTGTTTTCTTCTTTTGTTACTCCTTTTTTCTTCCTGTAGTTTTAAACTTTCTGTGAATTTCCCTCCCTCCTCATTTTGTTCTCACCCATTTGTTTTCATCCCTCTTTTTTCTCTTTCTTCCTTTCTATCTATCCATCTCTCTGGTCTTCCCAGTCAGCATGCTACATTGACCTGTGTGATGTACATACAATAGAATCAGAATGGATAGAAACCAACCTGCCTTTTCTATCCAGTCAAATTCTGTGGTGAAACGAACACATGATGCCATCAACTGAAAGATTTCTTTCTTTCTTTCTTTCTGTCTTTATTTCTACAGTACTCCTTCTGATCAGCCAATAACTCACCTCTCTCTCTCTCTCTCTCTCTCTCTCTCTCTATCAGGAAGTATAGTAAGTGTGGGCGACCCCAAGAAGAAATATACCCGCTTTGAGAAGATCGGACAGGGGTAAGTCCACCAAGTAGGAACCTACAGTTGTTTGTGTTACATTTACAGGAGATTGTAGCCATTCATAAAAATGAAACCTCTCTAACCACCAGCCTGCCACACTGGTGAACTGTTTGAACTCATATAGACATTGAACTCGTCTTCGGTTGATTACTTCCTGTACATTTACAGCACAAATAGAAAGTATTGAAGACAGGTTTCACTGTAGCTCACATCCTGTCTGCTTCCAGGGCGTCGGGGACGGTGTACACGGCCATAGACATCGCTACCGGACAGGAGGTAGGACCCTAGGAGCCCCCCCCCTTCCCCTTCTCAACCCCTTGGATTCAATGGGGAATGCTAACAACACTGACAAGATGTTTCTTTCCACAGTGT
This sequence comes from Hoplostethus atlanticus, assembly GCA_034670405.1. Taxonomy (NCBI): domain Eukaryota; kingdom Metazoa; phylum Chordata; class Actinopteri; order Trachichthyiformes; family Trachichthyidae; genus Hoplostethus; species Hoplostethus atlanticus. The sequence goes on from JAXDDX010000003.1 coordinate 16,361,578, forward strand.
GACCAGCGTCTGGTGAAGATTCACTAAAATAAACAACTAAAATTCAATGTCAAAGTTTCCATTGGAAACAGTGAAATCTCTGCTTTCACTTAAATTTGAGTCTGGCTAATAATAATAATAATAATAATAATAATAATAATAATGTCATAATAATAATAATAATAATAATGTCATAATAATAATCATAATAATACTTAACAATAATAATAGTAATAATAAAGATATTATTATTATTATTATTATTATTATTATTGTCATTATTGTTATTATTGTTATTATTATTATTACTACTAATGCTGTGAAAGCTCCCATACTGCACCAGGACAGGAATGGACATAATCTAAAGTGTTTAGTGGAAGTTTAAGGGGGAAGTAAGTTCAGCCAGGATGCCTTAAGAGGAAACCTGAGGGGAAATTAAGTTCAGCTAGGACTAGAGTCTAAATGGTTAAGGGGAGGTTTGAGGGATGCTAGAATAAAAATGTTTTAAAGGTAGTTATCAGGATGCTGGAGTCTGAAGGTTTAAGGGGAAATGAGGGAGAGAAAGGAACTCAGTGGAAGATTTAAGAGGAAAGTGAGTTCATCTGGAGTTTACACAGTGATGACGTCGTGGCTCCCAGGTTCGTCTTAACGGCGCTCAGCTCGTCAAACTAATCCTCCTCACTTTCAGTCGCTGAGCATTATCGGCACACCGGCTTCTAACGTCCGGATTAGGAGGATTTCTCCCTCGTTCTTTTTCTGTCTGTCTGTCTCCTTTCTTTCTTCCTCATCCATTTCTGCCTCCTCGTCTTTCTCTCCCACTCTCCTCTTCTCCTTGCCACCTTCTTCTCTCTCTCTCTTCTTTCTTTTTCCATCTATTCCTCCCTTTCTCTGACCTCTCTGCTTTCTCGGTTTTCTCAATATGCTTAATTGGGATGAATGTCTGAACGCCTAATTCTCTCTCTCTCTCTCTCTCTCTCTCTCTCAGGTTGCCATCAAACAAATGAACTTGCAGCAGCAGCCTAAGAAGGAGTTGATCATCAATGAGATTCTGGTGATGAGGGAAAACAAAAACCCCAACATAGTCAACTACCTGGACAGGTTAGACACACACACACACACACACACACACACACACACACACACACACACACACACACACACAATAAATGCTTTCATTTAGAAATTAGTCTATAAATTCATCCCAAACCGAAATCAACCTCCAGCTACCACTGGTACTGGATACAAGGTTCCCAGGGTTCCCATCGCGGGAATTCATCAAATTCCCTGACTTTCCCTGTCTGGAATACACTTCCTAGACTTCCATGATATTCCAGAAACTGGGAATCCTGGAGATACCATTGGGGAAACGCCAGTATGAGCCTCAGCTTCCAGTTCAGTAGTGTTACTGTTACCATGGCAACCAATTGTGACTGGTTACCGTAGTTACCTGTCTGACTCGGAGACAATGATGGAGACACACGTTACTGGTGGTAATGCTGTCATCTCCATGGAGACAAGGTTTTCACTGCCGCTGATATACTGTGTGTGTGTGTGCCTTGTTGTCAAAGCTTTGTGAATTTCAAATTTCAAAGCTTTTGACAAAATACCAACATTTTAGTTAGAATGTACTTCATTTTGTTCAAACACATTTTTTTCATATATATATGCATGTATATGATACAATACAGGGAAGAGACAGAGTTTAATATTTGTGGTATATTTTCATCTCCTGCTTCATTCTTCCTTTGCCTCAGTTTATTCTGATGAACTTCCCCTGATCCATCCCTCTAGTGTGTTCTAGTGTTGAAATCACTTGTGTGTGTTCCCTCATAATAGAATATTTATACTCTATTTTTCTGTTTTCTATTATTTGCTGCTGTAATGACCCAGTTTCCCCACATGGATGATGAAGAAGGTCATTTTATTTTAAATATATAAAATGTTTATGTGTTATATGAATACCTGTGTGTGGTTGCCATAGTTACCTGGTGGGGGATGAGCTGTGGGTGGTGATGGAGTACCTGGCCGGAGGATCGCTGACTGACGTCGTCACGGAAACCTGCATGGACGAAGCCCAGATCGCCGCCGTGTGCAGAGAGGTAGGAAGACGGACATGAATCAGAAGGAGAGATAGATATAGAAGATATAGAAGATATAGATATAGAAGAGATATAAGATATAGATATAGAATATATAGATATAGAAGATATACACTACCAGTCAAAGGTTTGGACACGCTTACTCATAGAAGGATTTTTCTTTATTTTTACTATTTTCCACATTTTACAATAATAGCAAAGTCGTCAAAACTATGAAACAACACAAAAGGAATTATGCAGTGACCTTAAAAATGTTTAAACAAATCAAAACTATGTTATATTTTAGATTCTTCAAAGTAGCCACCCTTTGGCATTAGGCATTAATAAGCAAAGACATTCCACATATTAACTTTTAAAAGGCACTATGTGTGCCTTTAAGATTTTTAAATGATTTAATCATTGTGGTTCAACATTCTTATTCATAAATTTCAAATTTCAAGTTCTAAATGAAAACTACTTGTTGGGGCATTTCATTTATTTATTTATTTATTTTTTAATTACAATTTTAGTTTTGAAAAGAAATTCATACGCATCAACTTCACTATTTATATTTGTCTAAGAAATTAATTTCAAGCATTTAAGCATAAGCCTTTAGATCAAAATGTCTTTAAGATCATGAGAAACAGTCATTTGTGTCCAAACTTTTGACTGGTACTGTAGATATATTTTTCTAAAGTGGATAGTGTTTACACTGCAAGGATCTTGACCAACCATTTGCTGGAAATCCATTTATTTCCTACATATTTCTCTCTCTCTCTCTCTTCCTCTTCCTCTTTCTCTTTTTCTATCTCTCTCCCCCCTCCCTCTTTCTCTCTCTCTCTCTCTCTCCCTCTCTCTCCCCCCAGTGTCTCCAGGCGTTGGAGTTCCTCCACTTCAACCAGGTCATCCATCGAGACATCAAGAGTGACAACATCCTTCTGGGCATGGACGGCTCCGTCAAACTCAGTCAGTCAACAACAACACAGACCTTGAACCTTTAAAACGTCATTTCAAGTTTAATTCTAAAAATACACCAAGTCTTAAATTAAATTGTGTAGTTTAAGGCCTTAAAGGTGTGTGTTAGTGTTCATTTGTAGTTTCAGGACGGTTTTTGGATTTTGGTATTAAATCTAATTCCAGTTAAATGATATGATCTAGAGGCTGTTTGTCAGATACTAGGTTGTAGTTGTTCTGTTGGACCAGTAGGGGGCGATCGTGGTTCACTAATACAGTGGAACCAGAAGGTCAAGGTCAACTTCCTCAGAGCCAAACTGTTGAGGCTGTTTTTCCAGAGGATGATACTTTAAAGGTTGTGAGTACATTAACTAAATGTTCCTCTCTCCTCTCCTCCCAGCCGACTTTGGGTTTTGTGCCCAGATCACTCCAGAGCAGAGTAAACGCAGCACCATGGTGGGGACGCCATATTGGATGGCTCCGGAGGTCGTGACCCGGAAGGCCTACGGCCCCAAAGTGGACATCTGGTCCCTGGGCATCATGGCTATAGAGATGGTGGAGGGGGAGCCGCCATACCTGAATGAAAACCCACTCAGGGTCAGTGTGTGTGTGTGTGTGTGTGTGTGTGTGTGTGGGTGTGGGTGTGGGTGTGGGTGTGGGTGTGTGTTGGTGCATTGGAATATTTCTGAGTGCATTTCTTCATTTCCGTCCTCAGGATCTTTATCTGTCCTCCATTCTTTTGTTTTGGGCCAACGTTGCTAATTGATTTGATTTCATTGATTTCTCCGTGGAGACGCTCCCGTCACTTAGCAACCACAGGCGAAGTGCTCGATGTGTAGTTCAGTGATAGTAGCTGTTATTGTCTGTACGGCTGAAACGTCAAGCAGCTGAGTATGAGTTTAAGTGTTTTAACCTCAGACATGAATGGTGTGTGGGCACGCCTGTGTCCTCCACGTGAAGCTGACTAACCCGGTACTGCGGTCCGTTGCCTAGGCGCTGTATCTCATAGCAACCAATGGGACGCCGGAACTCCAGAACCCGGAGAAGCTGTCGACGATATTCAGAGACTTCCTGAACCGATGCCTGGAGATGGACGTGGAGAAGAGAGGGTCCGCCAAAGAGCTGCTGCAGGTGTGTGTGTGTGTGTGTGTGTGTGTGTGTGTGTGTGTGGCACTAGAGAATCTAACCTGCTACCACTGTTAAAAGGCTCTTACACACACAAACTGGATGCTTAGGATCAAATCCAAGCCAAAGTTGAGATAATTTCCCAGAAAGTCGCTGTCGTCCTTTAAACTGCTTCCTGAAACTGAGACAGATGATCAGAACTAATAAACAGTTGATATTTAGCAGAAATAATCCAGATTACTGAGCAGAGTGGTTCCTCCTGTTCAGGTTCACTGTACATGTGGTGACTTGTCAAAAACGAGATTGATTCTGAAAACTGTCTTTCTCTCCCCCTCCTTCTCTCTCCCACCCTTTCTCCCTCTTTTCCTCTCTCCATCCATCCTTCCATCTCACCCTTCTTCTCCCTCTTTTGCCTCCTTCCTTTCTTCTCCCTCCCCTGTCTGCCCCTCCCCCCCCCCTTCCCCCCCTCAGCATCAGTTTCTGAAGGTGGCCAAGCCTCTCTCCAGTCTGACTCCTCTCATCCTGGCTGCCAAGGAGGCCGCCAAGAACAACCGCTAGCTAGCCTTGCACTCTATTGTCTGTCTGTCTGTCTATCCCTCCCTCCTCTCTCTCTCTCCTCCTCTCTCTCTCTCTCTTTTTTGGGGGGCGGGGGGCACATGGCTCCTGGTGGGGGTACGAGACCCATCCGATACCTTCAGTCTCTCTTATAATACACACCAACTCCCTCTTGACCCTGTGACCTTTAAACCTGAGCTTGACCTCCCCAATGCCCACATACGCCCCCCCCTCCCTGAACTGCCCCACTCCACCCCCCCCCCCCCCACCCTCTCCAACAGGGAGAAATGGGGGTCGTTCCTTCCTGCACCGCCCCCCCAGACCCCACCCAAACCTGTTTCTCAACACTCCATTGGACGATGTGGAGAGGAAGAAGGGGGGCCGATTGAACGACATCATCAGTAGGTGGCGAAGTGATGTCATCGTCGTCGTCATCCCCCGGCCTGAACGGTACGAAGAACCCGACTGGAGGAGAGTGTTTCAACAGAGCCCAAAGACTCATGGGAGGTTTTTTCCCCCCCCACATCTGTGAACACCCTGGACCACATTAGCCAACCAACTCTCTACTGCAGACTGTGTGTGTGTGTGTGTGTGTATTTTAGGGGGGCTGAGGTTATTTTTCTTTGGGTTAGGGTGGAAGTATTTTACCTGTCTGTCTGACTGACTGTTATCCTTGTCTTCTATCGAAAAGTGCATTCGTCAATTTTCGTTTTTATTTTTTATGAGTGTGTGCGTGTGTGCATGTGTGTGTGCGTTTTGTGGTGGGGTTTGGGATATTCAGTTGATTGTAGCGTTACCTACGGTAGTTTTTGACGAAGAGCTGGTGAGGTTTGGTGCTCTGTCCTGTCTGGCACGCCCAGAGCCGCCGATGGGCCGAGTTTGGACACGGGGGTGGGGTTTCGCCGGCGGCCATGTTGGCGCCACGATCCTCTTCCAGGGCTGCTGCTAACGGTGCGTTCACGTCATATCGGATTTACCGTAAATACTAGCTGCTGACTGGCTGCTGACTGGCACGTTCACGTCACCCTAGTGGTGAATCCAAGTAGGACATGTGGGCTCTGATCAGCTTCCAGGCGCCATCCCATTCTTCCGATATGACGTGAACATAAGGACATGGAGGGCGTTGGTCGTTATTTGAACCCAACACTTCTTAGAGTAGAGACGATTTATGTAGTATTGACTCCTTTTTTCTGTCAAACAAACCTGATTGATTATCTAGCCAACAACAGATAATCAATGACTTATAAACCACACCTTGATCTGGAAGGCCTTGCAGGGTGTCAACAAGCTTCAACATGTTGGATTCATGTAACGGCGTCTCAGATTTTCTATTTCCTACGAGCTTAAACCCAAAACCAGTTTGTCTCTAAATGCAGACGCCATGTGCAAAGACCCGTTGACATGGTTCCACATTGAACTGCCACAAAACAATATATTTTTACAATCTATCTAATCAATCTCTATCACACTGGAAGATTTAGAGCAGGTATTGAAAAACTACCCATGATCCCTCCTGTCCAACCCGCTCCATCTCTGGCTCTGGGACTGAGACTGAGACTGAGACTGAGAATGTGCATGTCAACCCTTTTTTATATGGTACGTTGAAAATAAACATGAATTGTGATAATGCTGAAACGTAAAGTGACGATACATGAAGGATGCTTGTGTACGACGATGTAGGAAAGATCATATCAATCCTATTTCCTGAAGAGGAAGAAAAATAATGCTGCAGCGGTACGATGTTGATGTACATTTTATGTGGAAAAACAAACAAAGGAAGGAGAAGAAGAACAACGTCGATCAGAAGATCGTCTCGTTCTGTTTTTGATCTGTGTATTAGTTGAGTGTGTTTTGGATTCTCTGTTGGACGACGAGGGAACATCGTAGAAAGGTTGAGACCAGGTTTTCAGTAAACCTTTCCATTTCCCTCGTTGTCCCGTAACTCAGAGGTCACGGGTTCGATTCCTGAGCCCTGACCTGCTCATATGTGCAGCAGGAGTCCAAAACGTGCTCAAAGCGGTCACTTTGATTTCTGTTTTGTTACGTAGCGTCGATGTACCTCCGGCCTTAAACTGTTTCACAGCTGCAGGAATACTTCAGTCTGAAGGCAGGGACACACCGGCAACGTTTTGAGGCAACGGGCAACATTGCTGTCAGAATATAATCACCACATCTTAAACAGTTTTGGAGATTTTCATGTTTGAATTGAAGGATTACATGCTCCTCTACGGGCTGATTCCACCAACCTTGGACTTTCAAAGTGTGTGTGTGTGTGTGTGTGTGTGTGTGTGTGTGTGTGTGTGTGTGTGTCAGAGGTAAATGCCAAGGAAAAAATCCTTTCACGCTGGACTGAATATGGTGAATGGACACTGTAAAGTTGCCAGTTGACGTTGCCAGTTGACGTTGCCCTACCCTAAACCGTTGCCTGTGTCTCCTGGTCTGGACCCCCAGCAGGGCCGGCCTTAAAGGACTATTCTGTGTTTTCATCTCTTGCTGATTGAGCTCTTTGGCATGAGAACAGTCAAACCAGGTGAACTACCAGTAGATAGTAGTCAGTACAGACAGCTCTGATGCTCAGTGAGTGGGTCATCACTCCTGGTTGCCATGACACCGCCAGTAGAGATGATGCTAGCATGTCGCGTTGAGATTTCACCTGAGTCAGACTCTTCTCAGACCCACGAGCTGTGTACCACATGAGACTGACAGGAAGTATTCTTTAAACGAGCCTCTAACGTGGTTACGTGGTTGAGTCAGATTTTGTTAATAATTCTGCAGGTTTGTTTTAAGCTGCTGGGTCTACCAGATGGGTGGGGTTTACCGGTATGTGTCGGGATAAGTTGGCACTCACTAAAAAAAGAAGACAACACTGACTTTGTGACAGTCCAAGCCTCGTGGCAGTCTAGCCCCACCCACCTGGCGCTCCAAGCAGGTGAAAACAAGCGCTAAGAATTTTCAAACACTGCTTGACCGAGTGGATTACTGCGGATTACTTTGGTTGAAACTATCTGGTTACTGTATGAAAGGTTTTAACAGATCATGTGACCTCAACAACACTATTCTCTTAGCGCGCTAGAAGGGGGTTTAGACTTGGTACAGTCCAAGGTCTGTAGAGTTTCAGGAAGTAATCTGACACGAGCCCAGTGGGACACGCCGCCATGTTGGAGGAGTCACGACAAAAGGAGAGCGTAACATCGTCACCTCTTCCTCCAGGCAGGGAGGGGTGAAGATATTACGTCGCCGATGTTTTGACCCGAGTCATTTTACAGACCTCGGCACAATCCAGGAAGTGAATAGCGAGTTAGACGAGGGGAGCGACTTGGTTCAGTCCAGGAAGAGACGGTGACTGTCTTCACTCCCCCGTGTATCAGAGCCATAATTTATCTGTCTAGACGTCATTTTGATTATTTGAACGACTCTTAAAATGAAACAAATAAAACTGTAAAAACTGACGACCTGGTCTGATGTTTGTTTTTATACTCTGGCATCATGTTGATCTCCATCTACACCAAAGCTTCTTTCATGCTGGACAGTTTGCAGATCCAATACATCGCATCCTTCAACATTATCCAACATCTCAGATATAAAATCAGTCAGTCAGGAAGATTCATGTTGTGTAATAGTTAGTTACAGTAATTATTATTGTTTATTGTTGTTTTTCCACCACCGCAGGAACTAGAACCTTTTGGGCAGGAACCTTTTTAGTTCCAGGTTACTTTCCCACTGTTTCATATGTCCTTTACGTACGCGACGAACCACAGCAGCAATTTCAGCACAGCAAACATGTAATTACTTGTAATACTGGTAATTACCACAGAGATGATTGGGAGGAGAGGGAGTGAGAAGAAACAAAAGGGGGAGGAGATAAGAGAGGAGGAAAGGAGGCGAGGACGAGAAGGAAGAGAAGAGGAGGGCGGAGGGAGGACGGGGAGTTTTCCCTTAAACTCTCCAGTACATCAGGTCTACTAACAATAGCAAGCGGGAAATCATATCGGAGCATGACTTTGAGGGAGGACCAGGAAAAAAAGAAGAATGGGAAAGACGAGGTGAGGAGGAGGCGGGGGAGGAGGTGGGGTGGCGTGTGATAAGCAAAGTTTCCAATTTCTGGGAACCTAAGCTATGATCTTACATAAGAGATGCTAACAATAGCAGCCCTTTGAAAGATTCTGCTCTCGGCGCTGAGAGAGAGAGAGAGAGAGAGAGAGAGAGAGAGAGAGAGAGAGAGAGAGAGAGAGAGAGAGAGAGAGAGAGAGAGAGAGAGAGAGAGAGAGAGAGAGAGAGAGAGAGAGAGAGAGAGAGAGAGAGAGAGAGAGAGAGAGAGAGAGAGAGAGAGAGAGAGAGAGAGAGAGAGAGAGAGAGAGAGAGAGAGAGAGAGAGAGAGAGAGAGAGAGGAGAGAGAGAGGAGAGAGAGAGAGAGAGAGAGAGAGAGAGAGAGAGAGAGAGAGAGAGAGAGAGAGAGAGAGAGAGAGAGAGAGAGAGAGAGAGAGAGAGAACAATGTTACCCTTACATGGCGTTTCAGTCGGCTGGTGCACGGTGACAGCAATAATCAAAGTAGGGTCCAAACGTGACAGCGATGCTGCAGGGCCACGTTACGCCTCAGATACTCTGATGGGCAAAATGTTAGAATGAGTTACGTTTCCATCCATCCATTCATTTCCTAGCTGCTCACCCAGATCAGAGTCAGGGTGGCAGCAGAAAGCAGAGCATGGTAGTAACTAGCATGCAGCCCTAAGACACACTGATGATGATGAGGGCTTGATTCCCGCTCATGACCTGCTAATGTCACGCCAAACGTTACGTCATCGCCTCCATGTATCTTGTTGTTGGCCTGCAGGAGCCAGAGTTCCTGTAAACAACGGGCTGGTCTGCTGGCTCAGACAGGCTGCTGTATTGTTGTCATGAAAGAGGATTCACTTGCAGGCTCTCTCTCTCTCTCTCTCTCTCTCCACGTCGTCATGTGAGGATCAGTTTGTTATACTGGAGTGTTCTTGCTCCCAGCCCAACCCCCAGTTTAACCCAGATCCTGTAGCGGTTCAGTGTCTTGCTCAAGGTTGTTGCAGGGATCAAACCTGTGACTCTACAGTTCAACCACCAGGTAACCTGCCACTCCAATCACTGCTTTTTATAAGATTTTATGATTATCTTTAAAGCATACTTCACATATAATATACTAATATATAATATAATATACTAATATATAATATAATATACTTAAATATAAAAATAAATACAATAACAATAAAATAATCTACATTTTCTTCATTTTATGACCCAATACCTTCGTCCTGAAGTATGGAGGCCAGACCCCGCTGGCCTTTCTTGCTGGTTCTAATTAAAAGTGGTAATTACTGTTTGGCTGCTTCCTAAGCTCCTCTTTCATCTGCAGGTTTATAGGGAATGAGTTTTTTGGTGTAGGGGCCTGGATTGCAGTGAGCATATCACTGGTGAACCTTTAGACCCCGAGGATTAACCCTGGTTGCATAATGTTGCGGACTGCTCAATTGTTTTGGCTGAGCGACCCAGAGCTGCTGGCTGTGAACGCACCCCTCACCACAATATTACAAGGCATCTAACAGACTCTTCTAGTGTATTGGGCAGTTTGCAGTTTTACACAGCTAATAACATCATGATGTGTATATATAAAGGCTGATAAACACAGAAATGGACATTGTTTCATCATATTTACTGCGGCATCAAACTTTGGTTGCGGTGGTAAAATGACACAAATCATGTCTGTCCTTTAATGAGCAATATCTAATTAATAAAACTTCTAAGTAGAAGTCGTCTTATTGTGAAATTCTGCTTTTTACATTTTAGCTGAGATTCACACAATTCACCCTAATCCTCTTCTGGTGTGTCTTCACACGATGGGAAAACTAGATTCATCTATTAGTTTGCATGGGCTGCTGTGATACAGTGACTTATGGTGAGATATATATATCAAAACATTTCTAAATATCAAAAAATGTAATATAAATAGATATATTTATATTATTATATAAATATAAAGAGCAGTAATGTAAAAAGCAAATGCAGAAAACAAAAAACACATAAGACCAAACTTACCACCCTAGTGGCAGCAGGAGAAAACTGTTTGAAGGACTTCATTACCCAGAAACGATGCAACGTGATGTCACTAAACTGACATAAACGTGTCCTTCTCAGTGGTTGTTGGCGGTGGAGGAAGAGACCGTAAAAATGAACAGCAGTGAACATGAACAGTGACCTCACCTAGTTTGTTTCCAATAGGGTGGCACAGATTCACACACTTTGCTTACCTCGGCCCATAGAGTCGCCATCTGTTGATTGCTCATAGCTGTTACCATGGTAACAACCAGCTGGGATTAGTTAAACTTGAAAGAATGAAAATCTAAAATTAAACTGTAATTCACCAGCTAGGCTACAACAACAACAGCACCACGCCAACCTTTTCCTCTGTCCACACGAGTATTGTGGGATTTCAAAAGAAAAGATGGCTGATCTGGGAAGCTACGCGTGACAAGAGATTTGATAAAGTCAGTATGGCGACTGGACCTGCATCCAGCCAGGGGAGAGCTGGTCTGCAGCACCGCAACCGGCCACTTGGTTACGCATCGTTGGAGAGTCGCTGCTGTTTAGGAGACTCTTTTGGATTCCAGTCTCAAGTTTTGGTTCGACGGTTCCTGTGGGCGTTTTCCCACACGGTAAATTGATTTGGGCAGGTAAGGCGTCTCAATCAGAGTGGACCGGACTCTCCTGTCTGTTTGGGCTCATAAGATGGTTTATTTTTTCATGAAATCGTGCCTGGTGCTGTTGTATCCGATGCTCCGATGCTTCATTACTCCTCTTCTCCATCCGTCAGCGAGCGGCTATTAATCTGAATGAGGCTCTTCCTATATATTATATATGACATGCAGCCTCCTACAGGTCATTATTCCTCCTCTCCTCCCACTCACCAGTCTGTCCATGCCCCTTTATCCTCTCGTCCTCCATTCTCCAAATCCCTTCATCCCACCTCCATCCCTTCCCTCCCACCGACTTCCTCTTTAAGCCTACCTTGGCACTGCGTTACATTTAGCTTAGACATTAACCTGAGTAGTTTAAAAATAAATGCAAGAGTAAAAGAAACTTTAAAACTCAACCGTGGTTCTTCTAGATTTCCTCATTCAGGTCTGTGGATTTAACCCCAAGGCGACCACGGATCCCAAATAAATAAGTTAAAATCATTTTTGCTTTTAATATGAGAGAGAAAATATGCGTAGTGTTAGGTCTGAAGTCTCACCTCCTCCCCCTCCTCCCCTCCTCCCCCTCAGGTTTGAGGTGCCACAGCTTTACTGGCATGTTTGAAAGGACAAAGAACATCAGTAGCTCAGGAAGTCTGTCAGCTGCTTGTGAACGGTTCTGGTTTCACTGTAACTTGATCTACCATGATGGACTTGTCTGCTCTTCTCTGGTGTTCATACCAGTTAAGAACACATGAAGAAACATCTGAACATGAGCATCAGTCCAGACTGACCAAGTCTCCTTCTACCCATAAAACCGTATATACCAGTGGTCCTCCAATCCGGGCCTCGGGGTCCAGAGTACCGCTGGTTTTCTATTCTGCCAGGTAGTAACCCGAGGGCCGAATTTGAGGAACTCTGGTGTAGAACATATTTGTAAAACCTGTTTTAGGTGGTTTCCTGTAGCTGGTTGGCTTCTCTCTCCTACTGAACCACCACAGTTCTCTTGTCAGGGGACTGAGATCTGTTCAGGCATGTAGTCGGTTATTTGTTCTCGCCTGACCAAACGAATCAAACCAAAGGAGAAAGCGTTGAGTTAACCCGCTAGTTGGTGAGTACCTTCTGCTACCAGATATGAATCCTGTTTACCCTTTAAGTAGACACCTATCTTTATGCTCATAGTCTTTGATCTGGATCCTGATGATGTGGCGTTGTGCAATCTGTTACCATGGAGACCCAGCTTCTCTAATTGTCCTGCAGGGACAGAAACACTGACGCAGGATTTCACTGTAGTGACCTCTCTCTCTCTTCCTCCCTCCTTCATCTGTTTGGCTTTCTGCACTGTCTCTCCTCACTTCTGTCTTCTTCTCTGCTTCTTTCTTTCGCAGTCTTTCATTTTTTCCTCTTGCGCATTAAACGAACACACACACTCTCACACACACACACACACACACACACACACACACACACACACACACACAGCAGCGTACATCCCCGGCTGTCCCAGGCTGGTGCAGTGAGGAAAGTAATGAGGTTGGTTTCTGCTGAGTTGGCAGAGCGAGAGAGAAAAAAAGAGGGATGACAGAGAGAGAGAGAGAGAGAAAAAGAGAGGGAGGAGAAAGAGGGATGAGGAGGAATGGCAGGGTATGACGTATCAATGACAAGGACAAACAACCACTGGGGGGAAATGAAGGCTGAAAAACACAAGGAGACGAGAGAGAAAGGAGAGAAAAGACAAAAGAGAGACTCGAGGGACAGGAGAGAGAGAGGAAGGAGGGATGGAAAAGAGGGGGAAGTGTTAGAAGAAGAGGACGAGAAGGGACTAGGAGGACTGGAATGAGGAAGGAGGAAGGAGGGGAGGTAAGAAAGGGGAAGGAAAGAAGAGATAGAAAAGAGAAGAAAGGGGTTGAGAGTTTTCTTTTGAATGAGTTCCCCACTGAACTATTTTAAACTCTCATGATACTCAACTAAACTCTTTTAGAAGAGTATTAGAGTATTAGAGTATTAAAGTATTAGTATCATTCAGGGAGAATAGGAAAGACGGGAGTAGGAAGAGACAGAAAATGGGCTTCGTAGGAGAAGAGATAAAAGAAAAGAGAAAAGGGAGACAACGTCCCACGAAATGAGTCAAAAATATGTTTCTATCTATTTTGTCCTGATAAAGAAACACATTCTTACCTTGACCATTATTTCATTATAAGGGGTGTAACGTTTTATTATGACAATATCAGTCTGCAGTTCATTACATTAACCAGGTTTATTACAGTTTTGACTCATTTTATTACAAGCTATTACATACCTGACATTTACTACATGACCTGTCGCCGTAAACAACTGGGGTGCCCTTGAGCAAGGCAGCCCAGAGGAACAGCTCAGTGCCCAACAGTAGAAGCTCCCAGGCTGTAACAATACTGATGTGAACAACTCAGCACGGTGGCCAGGGGGCGCTCTGGAGTCCTGCAGCCACTGAAACAGGCTGAGCCACTTCCTGTGTGCCGGTAAGACAACTAAAATGACAAAAGGTGACAGTGAGGTTTTAGTCATGGTTAAATAAGAAAAACCTTCCCTGGAAATGAAAACGTCTCTGAGTTGGGAGCTGAACCCACCGCACCGTTTCAATGGGAAACTACTTCCTGTTTCAGTCACGTGACTTTTTTTGTGTACTTGTAGTTTTTGAATTCAGTAATTTTACTTTTACTTTAAGTAAAACTTTTGACTGAAGTATTTTACTTGATTACGTTTGTGATTACAACACCGTAGCCTCTTTCTTAGAATCAGAAACTGGGAGAAAAGGAAAAGGGAGAGGGGGGGAGAGAGGGGGAGAGGGAGAGAGAGACAGGAGAGGTTAGCCATGGTCAACGGCGGTGATTGATTACCCTGTGCTGTGTGTGTGTGTGTGTGTGTGTGTGTGTAAATATGACGCAAAGAGAGAGAGGCAAAGTGTGTGAATGTGCATGAGAGAGATAGTGAGTGTTTCTGTGTGTGTGAGAGAGAGAGAGAGAGAGAGAGAGAGAGAGAGAGAGAGAGAGAGAACTGATTGATTCTTCTCAGTGTTGCAGAGTCATATGCAGTGCAGTGATGTAAGTGTAGGTGCATGTGTGTGTGTGTGTGTGTGTTTTGATTGATCTCCCTCAGTGTTGCAGAGCCATACACAGTGCAGTGGAGTGTAGATACCCCCCCCGACTAGCTATTACGTAACAGCCTGTACTGCAGAGGAACAGCACTGCAGAGAAGTCCTCGCTCTCACACACACACACACACACAATCTGATTTTGTCTATATAAATACCCATAAGCCATAGAAGACATGAGATTCCCTCAAGTTCAAAGTTTCATAGTGTCAGTTGTGTCTGTTCCCAGCGACATGATTCACCCTGAGTGGAGTTTCAGCTGAACGATGCTGATCGTGGTGAAGGGACTCCTCCTCCTCCTCCTCCTCCTCTTCCTCCTCCTCCACCTCACCTCCTGACGCGCTGGTTGTCTCAACCCAGCGGACCAGACTGGCCGTTGAAGGGTGGGAAGGTATTGTGTGATATAGGGTACATAAAATAGACACACACACTCTATCACACGTGCACACACACATAAGTACACCTTGGTTTAATGGTACACTTGAAGTACTAGAAGAGAGTCTGTATCACTTTCCCTCTGGATATGATGATCGTTGCCATCTGGTTTAAAACCGAATCTGAATCAAATGACAGACGATGATCCGCTTTTAGGAACTAAAACGACGTTTTCACGTTCAGGGTTTCCCTTTTCCACTTTGCTTGTCAGTATGTTTTTCCTGAGATGGTCTCTGTAACGTCTCTCTGCCTGCTGCTCCATCTTAACTTGTGTCCTCCTGACTAGCATGTCTTTGGACGTGAACCTACGAACTCGAACCCACCTTCTTCTTACAGTGAGAAGACAGCACTAACCGCTGACCCACGGTGCCGCTGTGCCACAGTGATGTTATGTAGCTTATGACAGGAGAATAGGTGTTACTGTATGAACGTGAAGCATGGTGGTGCTGAAAAAACAGAATGCAGCGATGAGAAGAATAATTTCCCCAAGTTTGAGATGTTGTGTGAACAAACAGATGGACAAAAGAACGAAATCATGAAAGATGAAATGAATGAATGCAGACTGATCCGCCGTCCTCCCCCTCAGTTCATTGTGAGGGACCATAAATATTGCTAGTAATGCACATGGTCACCTGATGCAGTCAGCGGTTCCCAACCACATTGCACTAAACTGGAGTGGGTATTTGTGTGTGGGACGTAAATGGTTTTATGTTGTGCACAGTGACACAAATTCCCAGCAGCTTCGGTTGGTGTGGCAATAGATTATATTCAACATTAAATCTTCCTTTAATCTCTGTGTTTCTTTCAAACTGCTAGAGGAAAGTGCTGAGGGAGGCAGAGGCTTCCTGCCCCCCCCTTAATAAATAAACATCATTACATTAAGTTGTATACGAGATGATTTAATTTGCCCTTTGGGAGGAAATGTGCAGCAGAGTGCAGAGTGTTGCTGCTTCCTCCTGCAGACATACAGCTCTGTTTAACGCTCTCCATGTGGCCAATGGGGATCTTAATGGGCAGAGCCTGCTGGGTGCTACAAGTTAATCAAACACCCTGCATGATGGGAGAGAGGGATGGAGGGAAGAGGAGAAGGAGGAATATAGGGGATAGGAAGAGAGGAGGATAGAGAGGTTGAGAGAGGGTGGGTTAGCGGGACGAAATGCTCAGGGATGCTGAGAAAAAGGAAAGGAGGGAGGGAAGGGGAAAGAAATAAGAGGGAGGGAAGGAAGCGAAGAGGGAGAGAAAAGAGTCAGTAAGTCAGTAGTGAGGTATGACGAAGGTAGAGACTGCCTTTTCTTATAAAGAGAAAGAAAGGAAGAAAAACATCTTTCTCCTTGTCTACAGAAAGAGATTTCATTTTCCATTTGAACCTTGAGAGGCAGAGAGCTGAATGGCCAAACGGCGGCAGACATAACGGTTAGACAAAGAGAACGAAAGCAGCCGTGGCTTCAGTTTCCATCCATTAGATGTGTTTCCATCAGCTGGGCTGAAACTAATAAATAGGCCTCCTGAACGTCAAAGAGAAAACTGGAAAGAATCTTTAAAGAATTGATTAGTACTGGGCAAGTTGTTAAAGGGAGCTGAAGTAACCAAGACTGCCCACTGGTTTACTAGCAGCAAGCAGTTCCAATCTGGTTTCCATGCCATGCACAGCACAGAAACTGACCTCAGAATCAATTGCGATGGAAAAACAACTCTCTGTTCTCGTTCTTTTAGATCTAAGTGCAGCCTTCGACACCGTCCGTCACATCTTATTGACAGATTGGTAAAGTGGGTTGGCCTCTCTGCCACAGCACTTAAGTGGTTTCAGTCCTATCTAACTGATCGAGACTGTTTTGTCTCAATCAATAAATTCTCCTCAGAAAGAACGTCCCATGTGGAGTGCCGCAGGGCTCAATTATGGGTCCGCTACTGTTTACTCCGTATGCTGCCACTGGGGGCATCAGCCAGCCGTAATATTGATTTTCATTCTTATGCAGATGACATGCAACTTTACATAGCAGTTACACCAGATCGGCCTTAGAAACTGCATCTCTGACATGTATGGATGACACAAAACGTCCTCGAACTCAACCAGGATAAACAGAGGTTTTAATAATTGGTCGTAATTCGTCTCGTCTTTAAGACGATTGATCTAACACAATAATTATTCAACCTCTAGTCCGTTCATGAAGCTTTTCCATCTGCTGTTCTAAACACCTGGTGTCAGGTAGGTCTTTCCTGGGAGAAATCCTCTGGAGACAGGAAGTGATGCGTCTTACGTTTCCGGTTTGTTTGGAATAAACAGAAGAAGAACTGGGTAGAAGAACAGGAAGAACTGGGTAGATTTCCATCATCAGAAAGTCCAAGGAGAAAGACGTGACAGTCTGGACACACTGTTTGATTGACTGATCTCTGGGAAGAGCAGCGAGAAACAGAAACGAGGGACTCAAGGATTACCGCTTTAATAAACCAGAGGGTTTGAGTCATGACTGTATTCAGAACTACTAAGAACCATCCTTTGGCTCAGTGTAGGAGAATGATCTTCTATCTCTTTCTCCTCATCTTTTCCCCTCTCTCTCTCTCTCTCTCTCTCTCTCTCTCTCTCTCTCTCTCTCTCTCTCTCTCTCAGTGTGTCTCTCTCCCTCTGCCCTCTATTTCTTTCTCTTGGTCTAACCTCAAACTCTACATTACCATGATCTTTTTCTCTCATCTGATAGGAGAAAAACATTCTTGTATCTCCGTCTCGTCATTTATCTTTCTCTTCTGTCCTTGTCCTCTCTCTCTCTCTCTCTCTCTCTCTCTCTCTCTCTCACCTCTGCATTGATGTTTGTTTACCTCTCTCCTTCAATTCAATTTATTGTTGTGACTGTCAGAAACAATATTGTCAAAACACCATACAAAATACAACACAAAAACAATTTATCCATCCAAACCATATTGAGATAATTCATTATTGTAACAACACATAATCATCAATATTGATGAACACATTCATCTGCCAAGAACAATAAAAATCACTTTGTTTCTCTTTTTTTTTCTAACCTTTTTTATGTAATGATGTTTCCCTTTTCCACTTATGATCATTATGATCATTATGAACATTATTGTTATTATTTAATGCTTCTCTCTCTCCCTCTCTCTGCCTAACCTCTGTCTCTCATTGTCGGTGTTTACCTCTCTGACACACACACACACACACACGCACACACACGCACACACACACACTGTACTTAGATACGTATCATCTCCTCTCCATTCAGTCTCTTGCAGCGTCCCTGTAGTTTTCCTTACAAAAATCATCATCAATCAAAATCATTTCTATCTCTCTCGTCTTGTCGTTGCATGTCTCTCTCTATCTACACCTGTCTTTATCTTTCTTTTTCTCCCCATCTATCCTTCTCTGTCTATGTATATCCCTCTCCTCTCTTTCCTCTCTCTAACCTCGTGGTTAGATTGGTTTAAAAGTTACTCATCGCTCCCTCATGTTGGTTATTTCGAGTGTCGCCATGTTGAGACCCCTCCTGGATTCGCTCTATTTGCCCAAATCAAATTCAAGTATGTTCACTTCTCCTCACACAGGAAGTGTCGAATCCAAACTGTCTCCTAAACATCAGCAAGGCTCCGTAATTTCATGATAAATGATATCTGACTGTTAATTGTGACCGTCATCTTGGTCCCTGTAGCATCACCAAACTCTTGGGATGTAGATGGTGATGGATGCTGTGTGTGTGTGTGTGTGTGTGTGTGTGTGTGTGTGTGTGTGTGTCTATCTCTGAGTCTTTGTTTGCTCGATGGGTAGGAGGTCTTTCCTGTGTAGAGGTTGCCGTTGGTTACTTAAACATTGCTGTTACCGTGGCGACCCAGGCCTGGTTGTCCAAAGTCAATGCATTATGATTAAAGTCACACCGGTCACCATGGAAACGCAATGCGTAGGAGTTACAGAGAGAGGGGACTCAATGACTGTGCGTGTGCGTGTGCGTGTGCGTGTGCGTGTGCGTGTGTGTGTGTAGTTCGTTTCAGGCTGGGACTCTCGACCTGAAACCAAAGAAGAGGAACATTTTGTTTTTTGTTCTTTGTCTTTCATTTTCATTGCATTTCATTTTATTGCACTTCCAACGTGCAGTGATGCCTAGTGCAGCTTTAAAGTCACAATGAAATGAAAATGTCTTTTTCATGTTAGCTAATATAACAATTTAAGAATAAATGCCCAAATTATTTTCTTGTGTTTTTATATGAAAATACAATTACTTTTACTTCCTGGAAAACTGCTGAAGTGCCCTTGAGCAAGACACTGACTCCCTACCAGCTCCAGGGGGCGCTGCTCTGTATCCCATTATGAGGGAGGGTACATCATGTACCAGCTTCTTCTCTGCAGAACAGACAGACAGACAGGTCTTCAAGGCTAATGGGTACACATCTTTTCCTGTGGAATACCTCTCCATTAAACTCAATGGCTTTTTCTGTCGATCAATACATGGCAATGGACTACATCAATCTGCAGAGACACTCTCTGTGTGTGAGAGAGATAGAGAGAGAAAGAACGGGTGGCAGAGATAAAGAGCCCTTTAATAACCCACTGCACCACAGAAACTACATTTCAATGTGTACAAACCTAATGACAAACCACAAAATAAAATAATAATAATAATGAAATTAAAACAACCAACTTCAAAACCCAAAGGACAGACGTCATCCTGCACAGTGCACAAGAGAGCTGGAAAATAAGACAGAGAACGACAAAGAAAGAAAGAACATCTTTCTTTATCTGTACGGAAATTACAAATAAAGGAAAAAAAAAAACACTGCTTCAGTCACCTTTTGTCGGTAAATCTGTTGGCTGAGGCCTTGGCCCGAGAGCGAGGGACAGAAAAGGTTTTCCAGTCATACTATCTGGGCTATGAGTTCACAGTGTGAGTGCTTCATAGGTTTTATAAAGACAGACAGAAAAAGGTGAGGAAGGGGGAGATGGAGGAAGAGCGTATCAGTATTATATGACAGATTTTTTGTCCCTGGCCTAGTTCACTCTGGAAATCCTATTCATTCTGGTTTGGGAGAGAAATGGAGAAAAAAGGGAAACACTTGACAGAACGAGGCAGAACGAGCTGAACGTCCTCTAACATGTAGAGGAATTCATCTTGGTGAGTTTTACTAAGCACTGACGCACAGCTTCCTTCAGCAGAACCAAACACAGTATTACATGACTAACTCGTTTCTGCTGACAGTGGAGAGAGAGTGCTCTTTGTTAGTGCTTCTCTACCTGCCGTCTTGATTGATACCATCTTGATCGATACCATCCTGATCGATAACATCTTGATCGATACCATCTTGATCGATACCATCTTGATCGATACCATCCTGATCGATACCATCCTGATCGATAGGCTTAAGAAAAGGGTTGGTTTATCTAGTTCTGCCCTCAGCTGGTTCTCCTCATATCTACTGGACAGAAAGTTTGCAGTTTGTATTGAAACCATATTTCTTCTTTTGGGATCCTCAGAAACAGAAAATTCTGTTGAGAGTTGTAAAACTTAAATTATCACAATTAAAAAAACAAACAGATTTTTGTGTTTTATGTCTTTGGTGACTTTGTGTCTTCCTTCCTGCCAGTTTTGTTATTTTTTCCATCTCTTTTTTTGTGGTGTTTTAATTGCTCTCGGTCGTTGCAGTTTCTGTGTTTGCTTTTTCTGATGTCTCTTTTGTGTGAAGCCCTTTGTACCCTTATTTTGAAAGGTGCTATATCAATAACGATTTACTAACTCACACACAGGACCTCACATCCAGGGGAAATGAGCAGTGGAGGACACACTATTGCAAACAGTACAACTGTTTATGGCTGCGGCTACTCTCCACACTCACTATCAGCAGATACTGGAGGTCTCTCGCTCCTCTCTCTCTCCTTCCCTTCTGTCACAGAGGGGAAACAGGAGGAGGAGGAGGAGGAGGAGGAGGAGGAGGGATTAAAAAGAGGTGGCAGAGGAATAGACAGATGGAAGGAAACTGAAAAGGCTTATAGGGAGAGAAAAGAGACTGAGAAAGAGATAGATAGAAATCAAGAGGGAGATGTTTCATAGTTAGATGGATGGATGGATAGATGGATGGATGCATGGATGATTCATTATCTACCTGAAGGTCCATCTACCAAATAAACAGCTCTCAGCCTCCTGTAGGACTTATATGCAGTTGTCAATGCCCAAATAAGGACTTCCACTCAGTGTCGTCCAATAGGAACGTGAGCTGCCAGGGACGCTAATAAAACTCATCTTTCTTGGCTTCTGATTGGATGTTTCATTTCTTGTGGGCTTGAATGAGGCCCCTGTATGGGGGGTCTGCACATTGCATGAAGTCACCCTGTGTGTGTGTGTGTGTGTGTGTGTGTGTGTGTGTGTGTGTGTGTGTTGTCTAGTTTTTTTAAGTGACTGCTGATAAAAATGACAGCTGAATGAAAGTGCAGCTTCTCGCCAAGCTGTTTTTTTATGACCTACACTATCTACTGATGTACACTCTCTCTGGAGATCTGCTGTTTGGTGTGCAGCCCCCTGATGGGTCCACATCATGAGGCTCCTTTAGATGATTGATTGAAGTGAACACAAATGACCCATGAAAGCATCATGCCCATTCAAACTCTCATACGCCCCCGCAGATATCGGCTATCTAACATCTCTAAATGTAAAATGATTGTTGATGTTTTTGTTTCATTTTTAATATTTACTCATGATGGTTCTAATTGTGTAATTGATCATGTCTTGATTACCTGATTGTTGTTTTGAGCATGTCGCTAACAGCCAAGCTGGCTTCCATCAGAATGTCGTTTTAATATCTATGCATTTCATTATGGACATCAAACCGTTTTCAGCACACCACCACCCTCATGTTAACCCCGACTAATGGATATCCCCACAACCAGCTTCTTTTAAATGATTATGTTGTTGATGATGTTGCGAGAGCGTTTGACTATAGTTAACTCCTCCGTTATGTCCATGAAAGAAAGACATGAACGCGCTGGTGCGTATGGCCCAAGCTAGCAAACGAGTCCTCATAAGCCCCCTGGACCCACAAGCTAAGTCACAAATTGATCTTACACAGAGATTTGGCCATAACCCATTTATAGATACTGTTTAAAGACAGCATTTCACGGTGTTTCCACCTTTTTGTCTTGGACAAGTATCAGAATTCATGAATTGGTATCGGTATGGACACCAAACAACAACACTGTAATAACAACTGCAGTTTGACATTTCCTTGTGTTTGGAAACGTCTTCTGCTCCGCTGTCAGGGGATTTAACACCATTCTGCTTCTGGTAATGGATTTACTGTCACAGCATCTTCACTGATGTGAGACAGACAGACAGACAGACAGACAGACAGACAGACAGACAGACAGACAGACAGACAGACAGACAGAGAGACAGAGAGAGAGAGAGAGAGAGAGAGAGAGACTGAACAGAGAAATTAAACTGGCCAAATATTTGAACATTCATGAAAATAAAGAAACCTTGAGACTGAAAAAGGGAAGCCCCTGGAAAACCTGGAAGCCCAGGGATCTGAGGGACCAGAGGGACCTGGTGAAGACAGACTGAAATACACTTTCTGCTCTCAATTTATGACCCTTTCGCAAATACAAAAGCTGCCAGTAATCATATCAAGTATATAAGTATAACTTACTGTATATGTACTGAATGAAGAGGACGATGAGTCGTAACTTTTCATTTGACCTCTTTCATGGAGAGAGAGAGACAGAGAGAGAGAGAGAGAGAGAGAGACACACAGAGGGAGAGAGAGAGGGAGAGGGAGACGCACATAAACCTACAGGGGCAGAGAGAGAGAGCGAGAGTGTCGAGGAGACGCAACAAGTGGTAGCAGCCCGCCGCCTCGCGCCTGATCTTCCGTTCTCCTCATCTCACCTGACACGGAGCGCGTGCTACTGTAGGCTGCATTCCGTGTCTGGAATCACACGCGCACACTGAGCGTGAGAGGCGACCGATAATCTCCCGCCGCGGACTGTCTGCACGAGGCAGCGCTGACAACACACAGCTCGAGCTGCGGAACGTTTTAAAAAAACATAACGGAGTAAACGGACAGTCGAGTTCAAAACACACATCTCTCGGTAAGACTGCGTTTATTTCTCATTTCTACCCGTAATAGACTTGATTTCCTTCCGACTGTGCCTGTATTTCACTACGGTGATGGTTCATATCAGTATCAGTATCAGTTAATACATTTAAGATATTGTCTGTCAGGCTCCGGTAACGTCTCAGTAATGTAAACGCGTTGTTTACGTCTTTCTATCGGAAATATGTTTGTTTTCCCTCAAGTTAGACGGATATTTCCTCCACTTTGATGACCGTTGGGTGGTATATCTGTCAATATATACAATATCGTCAGTATCAGGCTCCTCTCTTTGGCTGGTTGACTTATTGATGATCATATTAGCGTGTATTTCTTACTTCTTGATGTCAGTAGTACTTGATGTTCTTCAAGGTGTACCTACGTCCTTTTTCTGTAGTAGAAGGACCTAGTATACACTATAGTATCAGGCACATATTGTCAGTACAGTGTTTCCTTCTCCTGTTCGTTCAAAGCTGTAGATTTCAGAGAGTGAAATCAATAGGCGGCTCTCATTCAGATTGTTTATTTATTGATCATTATACCGGATGCGTTCATCTCTCCTGACTTGACATCAGGATTGGACTTGGTTTTGTTCAAACTGGTCCTCCGTCTGTTTCCTCTACTTGAATGACCTTTGGATATCGACTCTTCTTGCCTCCCTGTCCGTTACACTGCAGTATTAAATCTAAGCGGGTGAAATGTTGTGAACTCTTGTTAGTATTAAGCTCAAATAACATCTGTTGTATATGTTGTTGATTTAGTGAGAGGTATATCATGAGGATTGATTGCGGCGAGTGTCGCTGGCTGACCGATAAATCACGTTTCTGGCGGGGTGACCACCGGACCCGGTGTGTCTTAATATCCCACAGATCGATACATACCCCTAGGATCACTGGATCGATTCAATAGTTTATTACCTTGTCAGAGGTTGTTAGTAATGAGTCACGGCTCAGTAGCCTATAAACATAATATATAGGTATATATACTATATAGGCTATATATATATATTGTATATATAGCCTATATACTGTATACTGTATAGAGAGAGAGAGATAAATACAGCAGTGATATTATAGTACTAAAACTAAGGTGGAAACTAGGTACTCAAAACATTGTTATAAACCGGAAAAAACTAAAACAGAACAATTTTGTCGACTTGTAAAATAAAATCTAAATGTATATGAAATGTTTATAGTTTTTTATTTGTATTTGTGTGCTTATGCTCAGGTCTTCAAAAAGAATGAATTTTGAGTGGCAAATTTTTGGCTGTTTTTCCTGAACGCTAACTCCGCCACTAGATGGCGCTGTCCTGTAGACTGGGTCGCAGAACTCACGAAAATACTTGGCAGAAAATGTCAGAATCGCATTTAGTTTATTTTGAGCTAAATGGTTAAAATTGCTGCTAATGTATTTTGTTGTGCAGCATCAAACCACGTGGTCCCAACTTTAAACTAGTTGAAGATGCATTGCAAAATTAGGAATTATGATTTATTGTTTGTATTGCAAAATACAAGTAATGACTGTTTCTGGCGATGAAACTGAGAGGTGCTGGCCCTGCCAAGTCTTCTTGCGGTCATCAGAGTGAGAAATAGGAATTGAATTGCTGGAAATGGACAATGTAGAGGAGACAGAGGGATGGTTGCAGGTTTCATCCAGTCCTTTCCAGACGTATTGCCACACCCAACAGTGATGGTAAAGGTGACAACACTTTCCGTCACAGCTCTGTAAAGGTGCGTCCTAGCTTCCTGGCCAACACTAAAGGAAGTACAGTCTCTGGTGAGCTTTCTGTGTTGTCCATTTCCATTTGAGAGTATGAGATAGTGGTGCCCCAGTAGTTCAACAGCGTCCCTCAGAAAGTCTGTCGTCTTTTTGCTTTTTCCAGAAAGCTCTAGGTTGTTCTCCTCACACCAGTAAGTCGGAGCAATGTCCTCACACCGAGACCTAACAGGGTCATTTCTGATGGTCACCTTTATCCAAAGCACCTTGCATGTAGGCCAGAGTCATACAGTTGGAATTAGTATTTATTTGAAGTGTTTTTTATAGGCTGTACACTAACACTTGTTTTAATTTTACAATATTAGTTGATCAAAGTGTTTTATTGCTGTGCAAGAATAGTTCAATTGACTCCTAGTGATCCTAATATAGCAATAAAAAGCAATTAAGACTAACTGATGTAGTTTACTTGCTGTAGTGTTCATGGTGTGTGTGTGTGTGTGTGTGTGTGTGTGTGTGTGTGTGTGTGTGGTATCGGTGCTGTGTTGAGGTGAAGCAGTGATGTTCAGTGTAGACGAACACAAACTGGACTGTGAAAAGAAAATACTCTAGTAATTCTACATTTGACTTCTGCTCTCAGGTGGGTTTTCTCTTTAAAAGATAATACCAGTGTGTGTGTGTGTGTGTGTGTGTCAGTGTAGCTGGAGGCTCGTTTTCCTCCTGTCATAAAAATCCGTCTGCTGCCATTCATTCACGTACAGATGAAAAACAACCTGCCCGAGAGAGATAAACAAGAAGGCTGCGTTTGGTTTTGTCAAAGTCTCTCTGTCGTATTGACATTTCAGTGTGCCTGAGTTGAGTGTTTTCATATCACTACACATTATGTTACGTTCTGCTTCCTGTCAATCACCTGACACCCACGGGAAGAAATGGAAATCTCCTCCAGGAAACGATCCCTCCAGAACACGAGGCCTTACAGACAGAAGTTAATGTCGAGCTAGGTTTGACACCGTCGAGTCAGTATTTTATTGATCGGGGGAAATGTAAGCTAGATGTCGACAGGAGGAACTGGAACTCTACATGACACTGGTCAACACTCATCGCTTGGTTCTGCATGACTTGTTGCTAGCCGTGCTGTATCGGTCTGTTTGGGTCTACAGTGAGGACTGGTGCTGCTGATGGGGTGATGCTGTGGGTACAGAGGGTAGTATTGTGTTGTACGTACTGTCTCCTCTCTCCCAACCTCTCTCCATCGAGCTGCACTGTCTTGTTGTCACTCCCTCTATATTTACACACACGCTGTCTTCGGCATGTGTGCACATACACACAAATACACACATACATACACACACATTGGCCCCAGGGAGGGCTAGTTGTGTGTTTGTGTGTGTTTTATGTACTAATACCATACATGCATGTGTGTGTTTGTGTGCTTGCCCTGCTACATACAGTATATGTCTTCATGTGTGTACTGTGTGTTGTGTGTTCATCCTCGTGTGTTTCAGTGTGTGTACTGTGCAGTCAGCTTCCAGCGCTGTGTATTCAGTATTCAGCGCTAGCGCGTGATTGGCTGCTTCGTCACCACCAGCTCATGGCTGAACCCCGAGGGTCTGGGATGAATCACATCTCAGTCCGACGTCTCAGCTCTAGGAAATGAGCAGCAAGGGCTGCAGCAGGGATCTCTAGTAGGAGCATATGCTACTAGACTGATAGCATCCTAGCACCCTGTCAGCTAATGTAGCTAAAACACCCTCGAACCTGCAGACAAACTGACCTTTAACCTCATAGGTTTTGTGCCACTTCCCATCCTAAATAATCAGGGTCAGGGTTTCCCTCTCTACCTCTGCCAAGGAGGCTAGTTAGTTTGTCCGTCTGTCAGCAAAATCTCTAATACCTATGAGCGGATTTCCTCAAAGTTCGGTGAGCAGATCGGCATTGGGTCAAGGAGCAATGTATTGGATCTTGGTGGTGATCCAGGTCTGGGATTCCCGCCATTGCTTGGCTGTAACAGCAAGTTAGAGAATCGTCCAGTGTTGGAGGTTGGTGCTCTCTGAGTATGGAGCATCTTCCGCTCTGTCCTGCTTCATGCAGTTAACACTCAGTTTCCCCACAGGGATCATTCAAGTTTCATTTAACCTTCAGCATAATGACGCCTTGGAGCTGCCTGGTTCAACCACAGGCTCCTACTGAGCAGCTCCACTGGTGCAACTAGCATTAAGTGCCTGGCTGAAGGGCACCACATGCTTCCTCAGCCTCTCTGGGGATGTGAGCAGGCATCCTTCTAGTTACAAGCTGCTGATTGGGCTTTAGGCCACCGCTGCTGTCGGACTAAAGACCAGACCAAGACCTCATCAGACTAAACGTTGACTGTAAATATCCCCCACTCACCTGACGTACCGCATCGCGTCCTGAACACCAGATGTCGTCTGTCAATCTGCTGCCGAGTTAATCCTGTTTGCATGTTGTTGGTATTTTCTGTCTTTGTCCTGAGATGACTCCAGTTGTGAGAGAGACTGAGATTAGATATGGATGGGATTATGGTGACTCACTCCATAGCCCAGGCTGTATAACACTTGACGTCTCCATAGGTCTTCAAATCTTCATATAACAGGAAATACTGAGATTCTAAAAATATCCAGAACTGGGCCAGTGGAGCAGTTAGTGAGTAACATGAATAACACCACGTTGAGACAACATGGCCCCGCTACAGATGCTCACTTGCCAGGATGCTGTGAGGAGACTGTGCATGTGAATATGTGCCATATTTCCTGGCTGGTCATAATTTACTTCCATCCTGGGATCCGAGGCGGTCCGGTGATCCTATCAGCTGTAATAGAGCCAGGCAGGCAGCAGAGACATGACAGATTGCAAACAGCTCCAGCTCCCTCGCCTCCCCTGCATCACCGAGAGACGAAGAAGATGTAAGGAATGGTCCGGCAACCATTAGTTTGAAAGACAAGTGTTTCTGTTACAGTTGGCCCCTAGATACACAGAGGGGCGGGGCTAAGTGGAAAAAAACCCCCAAAACACAAGTACTTGTCCCTAGCTCAGATTTTCACCCATACCGTGTATTATTTAGTGTACCAAATCCAGTCTACTGCATGTCTAGTATTTGTGTGCTGCTGTGATGTCAGCCATGTTGACTGTCATATACATGTATTTACCTGTCTCTGAAGTCAACAGACTCAACAGACAAATGGTAAGAATGAACAACTTTGTCATATGTGTAATTACTACATTCAGCAAAGATTACGTTGCAGTGGCTGCTGCAGTACTACTGCAGGATACTGTTGATGCAGGACAGATGCATGATGGGGGATTTCTACAATATCTCAGAAGATCAGACAACAGTGGCAAACTAGTTATGACTAGGTAGCGATGGGGAGCAATTCCTCGTGGGGTTTGACTCCACCTCTTACTACCTGGCCACACACACACACACACACACACACACACACACACACACTCACTCACTCACTCACTCACTCACACTCACTTTCTCTGTTGTATTGAGTCACTGTATATCAGCGTTACAGCTGATGAGTTAAAGACCACATCTGTCTTATTGTTTTTGGTTCAGTGTTGCCCACGGTAACGGATCAAGACTATGAATGTTTTTTATTTTTTTCATATTTTACAGTTTTGGGTTGGTGGCACAGATTATGTGTTTTAATCTGTTGTAGAGGGCTGCAAAATATGAGCCGCCAGGAGTGAACTTGGGACATCGGGCGTTGGGCGTCGCTCCCATTATAGTGGGGTAGGAGATGTCCCGCCCACTTTTAATGGAATGAGAAAACCGAAAACCGTAACAGGGCTGGACGACCGGGCGGATATACGGTGTCGGTAGACTTTCGGACCGTGATGCTGATACCGTATCTGGTTTTGTGATTTTGAATTAAAATTTAAATTGTTTGAAAATGTTTCTACTTTAAATACAACGGCCATGAAAAGACGAGGTTATGATCTGTGTGTGTGTGTGTGTGTGTGGTGAGTTTAGCTGTGTTTTCTGATGAGTAAACCCAGTTTCCTCACGAATGACCTGCCGGTTGAACATTCACTGATGCTGTGTGGTGGTGTGATTGTTGTGATAGTTGTGTGTATCTCACTGTTTATGTAGTGTATCCAGTAAGAGCATGCATAACATTATCCATGTAGAGCGATACATTCCCAGGTCGCTTATGTCTTTGAAGTGTGCCGTGAGAGAGAGAGACGACGAGAGATCGAGTTATGGAACTTGAGAGTGAGGAGTGAGAGGAGAGAGAGAGAGAGAGAGAGAGAGAGAGGAAAGAGAGAGAGAGAGTCTGAAGAAGTTAAAACCACCGGAACAAGCTGGTAGGATTGTTTGTCAGAGAAAATTCGAGCCGCCAGAGACTTGACAATTACAGTGCCCCCATTCATATCATTGGTGGTTGTTTGTCAGTTATCCTTGGCACCGTACACTGTCGACTGCTATGCAATCAATCAAGCAAAGCATATGTTTTCGTCCGACTGCTCTCAGTCTTGGTCCCGTTGCCACCTCTCACAAAGTGTTTGTTTGCGTCAATCTTAGTGTAACATTATGGTTCGTACCAAACACTTCGATGGCGCCTAAAAACATCTCTGTCACAAATGTCATTTTTTATGATTAAAAATGGAAAAACCTTGGTGAAATATTGAGCAGGATAAGATGATGGATATGGAAATGAGGATAGGTTTATATAGAAAGAGGAAAGCACCGCGAGAAGCATGGATAAGGATGATCGGAGAGAGAAGATAGATGATGGATGGATAGGGGAGATAGAAGAAGACAGACTAGACAGATAGACAGATAGATAGATAGATAGATAGATAGATAGATAGATAGACAGACAGATAGACAGATAGATAGATAGATAGATAGATAGATAGATAGATAGATAGATAGATAGATAGACAGACAGATAGATAGATAGATAGATAGATAGATGATAGATGGATAGATAGATAGACTGATAGACTGATAGATAGATAGATAGACTGATAGACTGATAGATAGATAGATAGACAGACAGACAGACAGACAGACAGATAGATAGATAGATAGCTAGATAGATGATAGATGGATAGATAGATAGATAGATAGATAGATAGATAGATAGATAGATAGATAGACTGATAGACTGATAGATAGATAGATAGACAGACAGACAGACAGATAGATAGACTGATAGATAAATAGATAGATAGATAGATAGACAGATAGATAGATATATAGACTGATAGACAGATAGATAGATAGATAGAGTGTTGGTGAGTGACCTGGATGTTGAGTCCTTGGTCTCTCAGAGGAGAATGGAGACTTTGTTCAGCAGCACAGTTAGTGAACAATTCCCCCCAAAGTAGAACAGCAAACTGGAACAGCGTTGAAACTCTCTTCTTGTTTTCCTGGGTCAGTAGCAGCAGGTTGAGACCCACTCAACACTCAGGGTGTCTACAACACACACTGTCAACCAGAGATCATGTTGTATCTTGTCCTCTATTGTGCATTACATTGATCCATACTGTGGTCTCACTGTTGGCACACTGAATCTCCCTCTGGTATTGGATGGTATTGGATGGTATTGGATGGTATTGTATTGTATTCATAGTCCCTGTTATTAATCACAGAAAGCTGGTGTGATTTTTTATAATCTCTGTTTCATAACACGTTTATAAAACCTGAGAGCTTCATAACAGCTACATGACACATCAGGCCTTCATCAGGTGTCATACCGTACTCACAGGTTATAGACAGACGTTCATGTCGAGTGACGGCAGAGAGACAGATGAGGTCGTCGTCTCTCGTGGATTCCAGTTTTCAGGAGCGTGTCTGAACGTTGAGCTGAGCGTTGAGCTGAGCGGTGTGCTCAGATGTCGTTATTGAAATGAAAGTATATGGATGTGAATGAAACGGATCACCGAAGGCAGAGACCGGTTCAATCAGGTTCAGGTTCTCTCTGCATCAGTACCATAGTGTTGTGAAGTGTCTGTAGGATTGCGTAAGGGTTTTGTAAACATGCCGAAGGGATGCTCGGCCTTTCTATCCCCCAGATTACACATGAAACGTACCTTGACAAGCCCTGGAGATGTTGTCAAGGACGTCACCATGACAACCTCATCCATGTGTGAGCATTTGTTTCTTTGCAGATAACTGTGCATCTCTTGTGTGTTTGTGTGTCTGTATGTGTTCAAATGTGTGTTTCATCATGTGCACACTCGTATGAGAAATGAGGTCTAACCCCCCTTCCCCAAACACACACACACACACACACACACACACACACACTGTCGCTCAGAGAGAGGGACATATGGCAGGTTCCCAGCTCGTCCTGTCTTCATCCCTGTCAGAGTAATTTACTTGAAGACCCTTCACAGTGGGAGCAGAGTCCTGCCTACTGGGCTCCATGTCCGACACCGACCAGAACCAGCATCACATCCCTGCAGGGGAGCTGTGGCCTCGCAGCAAAAAGGTTGTAGGTTTGATTCCTGGACTTGACTGTAGTGGATTTCCTCCCACCTTACATGAACGTGCAAATCAGGTGGATTGGAGACTCCAGAATTGTATGTATGTGAGTCCCTGCCTTCCACCCAATGCATGCTGGGATACGCTCCAGCCCCCCCGTGACCCTGGTAGAGAAAATGAGTGATTGATCTCTCCTGACAAGTGATACGTTATTGATCGCTGTAGGAAACCTTTCAGGGATGACATGTTAATCTAGGGGCTGAACCTGTAAAAGCTCTTTACAAAAATATTAAATCAACAGTAAAAAATAAATGACAATGTAACAAAAGGAAGAAACATAAAGCAAAACAGGCCTGATCACTTCCTGTTTTTAACCTGTTTAGTGACCTGATGGTTTCTCCCCCAGGGTTCAGAGAAACATGGTGGAATTCAGGTGGAGGATTTGACGTTAGTAGGATTAAAATCAGAAGGAGGTTTCAGGTCCGAGCGGTTTCCTTCACCCCGTCCTGTGTGCTCAGCGGGCACTAAAAGTGTCAAACCTGTCAAACGCATCTCCTCCGAACTTGACGGACGACCAGAGCTCCTCATTTCTTGTGCAGTTTCTGGAACTACAATCATGGATGACCGACCTTAGCTGTCATGTCTCACCAGGGCCCCCACCAAGACACACACTCTGCCCCTCTTATGCACACACACACACTTAGGTAAAGACTACACATAATTTATAATTCATATTATATTATACATACAATTTTCCCTTTTTTTACTATATTTTTTTATATATAAGTGCTCTTATTGTAAATATTGTGTTGTTTTTTATATAGAGCTCTTAAAAAACTGACATTGTAAATATTGTGCTGTTTATTGTAAATAGTGTGAACCTGTTATTTTGCACATTTCTGCTAAGCATTGCCACTTTGCATTTCACTACACACCTCGTGTGTGTATGTGACAATTAAACTTCTTGAATCTTGAATCTTGAATCTTGAATCATTGGCGTTCTGCAGTACTGTACTACCCACTATCCACTAATGCTGTACTGGCCAATATCCAAAGGTCGTTTGGACAGAGAGAGAACATGACAGATGGACAGAGGCGGAGAAGAGAGGATGGGTGAAAAAACTGGGGGTAAGACAATTAGGTGAGGCAGCCAGAGAGAAAGAGTTGGGAAAATGACAGATGGACGGAGAGGAGGAGGAGGAGGAGGGTAGGAGTGAGTCAATTAGAGAATGGAGGAGAGTGATTGACAAGGAGGTCGAGGGAAAGAAGAAAGAGGGAGGGACTTCTTTAGCAATGTTTAATCTATGATGTCCACCGTCTTCCTGCTTGTCCTCTCCTCTATTTCTCCTCTCCTGCCCTCCTCTCCTTCCTCCCTCCCTCCCTCCCCTCCTTCCTCTCTGTTCTATCTTTGTCAGTGCCCTTACTTCATGAACGTTTCGACATCACTTTCTCAGCCCCAACCCAAGAAATGTACAGTTGTCTGGCCTCAGGCTCCCTAAAGCTCATCAGTTTAGACAGAGCTGGAAGCAACATAGCTGCATGTTCTTCACCTCACGTGACCCCCGGGGAGGTAGTAGTGATACAACAGGTGGGTGAACTATGACCTAAAATTGGTTGTGGCAGTTGTGGAATCAAACAGCGTGAAGGGAGAAACTCCAGAAGCAGCGGTGGATGAAGATGATCAGATCTTGTGATAGAGTAGACCTGCTGCAGGAGGCTTTTAAAGGCTTTTAGTCCAGGACAGGATACTTTTGGTGATAAAATCCTAATCTATCATCTAGCGCCACTAGTGCATGAGGACATGGGTAGAGACAGGCGTGGTATCATGGTTGCCTCCACTCATGGAGGACCAAGGAAAGGAGGCAGGTGAGCTTGGAATAGCAGCACTGCAGCTCGGGGTCAGCCGAGGACGCTGTGTTGTTCAGGAGCCCTGCAGCATGGCGGCTGGGGGACCGGGTTCATCACAGACAGACGGTGCTCTGGTGTTGATGGTACAACCAACTGTTTTGAGGCGGTAGATCGAATTGGTCCTTTGATAGAATTGCTCGATGCATGAGACTAACTCATCACCTAATAACAAGTGAGCTGCCTGGATGGAGCCTGGCAGCTCACCCTCTGATACGACTGCATCATCACTGCTGCCACCATGTTTCAAACGTCTGCAGGCAGATGTGAAGAATGACGAGGGAAACCAAAGAATCCAATAATGGATCAAACAGAGTTTCACTCCAAACTGAGACGTCTGATAGAGAGGATACAAACAGATGGTGGCTCGTAGTAGAGGTGTGTGTGTGTGTGTGTGTGTGTGTGTGTGTGTGTGTAAAAACAGCTTTACTTTAAGCCGTGTCTTGCCTTAATATCCTCTATGGGATTTAGGATTGCAGAGGCCAGTGCCGTCACTCCCCCTCCCTCCATCTTCCCATCTCTCTCTCTCTCTCTCTCTCTATCACGCTCTCTCCGTCCGTCATTACCTCACCTGCTCCTCCTCCTTTCTCCTCTTCCTCCTTCTTGGCTTCCCTCGCTCTTCTTCTGCAGCATTCCTGTTCTTTGGTTTCCCCTGTCAGATCATCTCCTGGTTACTTCTCTTTCTCTCTCTCTCTGTTTTAACTTCATTTCTTTCCCTGGTAGTATTTGATCTCAGTCCTATTCTTCCTTTATCTCTTTCTCTTTATTTGTCATTTCTTCCTAGTCTCTTACTCTCTCTTACTTGTCATATAGTCCTTGTTCTTTTTCAGTTTTCTCCCGGTCTCCTGATCTGTTCCCATCATCCCTCTCTCTCTCTTTCTTTCTCTGTAGTCCATCCTCCTTTTTCTAAGCCTCTTTCTCAGTCGTGGATTAGACCTGTCTGCATCTCACCCATCCCTCTCTCTCTCTCTCTCTCTCTCTCTCTCTCTCTCTCTCTCTCTCTCTCTCTCTCTCTCTCTCTCTCTCTCTCACACATTACATCTTGACGCTTTACACTATGACATTTGTTGTTACACTGCAGAGTGTCAGTAGATAAGAGGCTGTGTGTGTGTGTGTGTCTTTGTCATTCACACCTCCCTCCATCTCTCCCTCTCTCCCTCCCTCTCTCCCTCCTCTCTCTCTCCCCCTCTCTCTTTTTCTCTGCATGTTTCATCCCCCCCCCCCCCCCCCACACACACACACACACTTTTTACAGCAGTAATAACAGAGCTGATGTCACCGTTGCCATGGCAGCGGCTTGCATGACTTGGCTGGTTGCGTCGGCCTGGTCGTCTGGAGGCCGGCTTTATTCACAGCTCTCACTACAGCAGAGACATCTTAGAATAGAACACAATAGAATAGTTTCCACTGTGTTGGTGTGGGGTTGTTAGTCTACTATAGAGTACATCTGAACCATCTGAACCAGGTACCAGTTACCATGACAACCAGTGGTTTGGTATCAACAGCACCACTAACCATCTGTTAGCCTCAAACACTGGGTTCACTCATACAGCAATATCCTGTTACACACACACACAAGCTGGTGGTGGTGAGTTACAGCTGTCATTAATATGACCAGACACTATGGCGTCTGGTCGTGAACAGCTTCCCCATCACGGAGCCACAGCAGCGTGGCGGCAGCGTTCATCAAGACGCATTCAATGGCAGTAAGACAAAATGAAAACAACCGGAGACCAACGAGAATAAAGACACAGAGGAACCACAACACTTTGAAACTGAATTTATTTAATTTACTTACACTGCTACCCTTAACTGTACTGAAGACCTTCTGATACTTTGTGTTTGGATGATATAAGACGTTTTATAACACTTCATAGTTTGAGACTTTTTCAGCATGACTGACAGCTCTGTTCAAAATCCAGCTCATATACAGAATGAGCCAATGGGGAGTATTTCTAATGGAGAGTGTGTTAACCGACTGATCCAGGTACAGTATTATATATCCGGGTCTGCAACACCACCATGCTTTCTGTGATCTGGGTGAAACTGAGAATTCATTTCATTTGACGCTGTCCTTTCTTTGAAATGAAATGAGAACTTTCTGGAAAATGTCTCCCATACAAAGAGAAAGAGTTGAGATATGTTTCAGAAAAGGTGGCTCCTAAAATGTGGGAACATGATGCCACTTGGGAGAGCAGCCCTGTGGCCCTCTCTGGATCCCGTCCCTCGGCTCAACTAACCAGGTGTTAGGAGTTGGCCGGCTGCAGGGCTGGTTCCCTGGCTGGGTGACTTGCTTACTAGTTGGCTGGTCAGTTTGCTGTCTGGCTAGCTGTCATTAAGTTGGCTGAGTGCTGTGGTATCATTTGGGTCAGTGGAGCTGAGGAAGTAGAGCTCAGAGGTCAGAGGTCAGAGGTCGCAGGTCACCTTAATGAGGCAGCTCTGGATGTAGAATGATGGATTAGCATGAACAAATAGAGCATATAGGCACATAGCCCTGTGTGTGTGTGTGTGTGTGTGTGTGTAACCAGGCCACAGTAATAGAACCAGGACTCCACACACACTCAGTCCTGCTGAGTCTCTGTTTTCTATATATACAGTTTAAATGGATTCCAACTCTCCTCTCCCTCTAGGTGAAGATCGGTCCAGACCAACAGCAGTCTTGCCTTTCTTTCTTTCTCTGTCCTCCTTTTTCTCTCCTATCCCTCCTTCATCCCTTCCTCCTCTCTCTAACCCTCCTCTTCTCTACTTACTCTCTCCCCTCTCTCTCTCTCTCTCTCTCCTCTCTCTCTCTCTCTCTCTCTCTCTCTCTCTCTCTCTCTCTCTCCCTCCCTCCATCTGTGATGCTGGGCTGTGGGTGAGTGTGTGCCCGTGACCAGACTGAAGCTGGGGAAGTTAAAGGTGGTGCGGCGGCAGCTGCTGCAAAGGTGCAGTACAACACACATTACCACCTTAAGAGAAGAAAATCTACCTTAAATCAGATTTCAGACTTGAGACAGTTTAAATAATGTCACACGAGGCTCAGCTCCAACGAAGCAGTCTGATTGGTCAGAGACGTCTTACGACTGCACTGATAACTCCCATAAAGCACGGCTAGCCTTGCTTTATTGGTTGCTATGGTAACTGTTGTGGTAACCAGGGAGGTAGATATGAAGGAAACTTCCCAGACAGTACACACACATAAGTAACTGTTGGATAACATGGATGACAGGTTGGTCTCCAGCATCCACCCTGCTGAAGTGTCCTTGAGCAAGACACTGGGGTGTTCTGTAGCTGAACTTGACCTCTGACCTCCCTGTGGAGGGGCATCGGGGATCAATAGAGTACCATAAAAACACCCTTGAAGACGTTCTGTGAGGAATGCAACAGGCACGAGGCAGAAGCTCTTCAGAGGACTGAAGCTTCAGTCACAACGAGACACTTCGTTTATACAGAAACTAGTTTAGACTTGCCAAAGCTTCAGAAAACATCCAGTCAGAATGTGATGAAATACACACACACAGCGCTTTATATCAGGATCCAATCTTTATCATTTATCAAGATTTAGCATTTTGTCATATAAAATATGTCACAATTTGTTTTACGTTGTTTTTCAGCTGTCAATCATTTTGTAACTAGATGTCACTTTTTTCATATGGTGGCTTTTCATTTTGCAGCAAAACTCCTATATATATTACATTCTGTTCAGATAATTGAATCTGTTAATCTGTTAATTGGTTGATTGGCTGCTCCAGGTATGAACACCAGCCGTTTGTCTCCTGCCTGGCCGGCCTCTACGGTTGCCAATGGAGACGATACCAAAGAGCCAGGGCACAGCCAGGGGAGTGCTGCTGCAGCAAGGTACACACACACACACACACACATACACACACACACACACACACACACACACACAGCACCATCTACTTTGACTTAAACAGTGTTTAGTTAGTTTGCTGATAGTGCAGAGTATTGATTCTGTCCTGCCTGCTGACTCCACCAGTCAGTGTTACTGAACTGCTGCTTTTTACTGGAAAAGTATCAGCAAATATCCAGACTGTCAGCCGCCGTCAATATACTGCTTCTGCACGCATTCAGTGATATGAGAGACTGACTTCTGTCAGACAGATCGCCTTGTCAGTGAGTTGCTGTGTTGTGCTACAGATGAGGAGTATGAATCCTCTCAGTGTTTGTTTTAATGGCGTTTTGTTTTCTACATCGTCCCGACAGCATTTACTGTCAAGACGCTTTGGACAAGATGTGGTGCAATATGGGTAGTATGGTATAAAACAGATTATCTCTCTCTCTCTCTCTCTCTCTCTCTCTCTCTCTCTCTCTCTCCTCCCTCTCTCTCTCTCTCTCTCCTAGGTGGAGTGTGGCAGTTTTGGCCTCCTGATCCTCACCTTCTTCCTGAGTTTTGTCTTCCTCTACTTTTGGACTGAAGCTCAGAATGACTACAATGACTTTGACTGGTGGGTCTCTCTCTCTCTTTCACACACACACACACACACACACACACACACACACACGCACACACACACATTTACCTCCTCAGCATTTGTGTCAAGATGTCTTTTTAGTGTGAATGTCTGTTTACCTGAACCAATGACTGACAGGAAGTATTCCATTACTCTCTGTAAACTGACCAGTGTGTTGTTGTTGTTGTTGTTGTTGTTGTTGTTCTGCAGGTTTAACTTCGGGGCTCTGGGTTTCTGGTTCCCCTGGTCTCTGGTCCTGCTGGGTGTTGCTGCAGCTCTCTTTACGTACATCGCCCTGCTAATGGTACCATTGCTGCTACAGTAACAAACAACTCATATAGTTATTTTTTTCATGAAGTCACTGATGACAGTACATACAGTACCGCTGCTGCTCCTCCGCAGCATGTGAGACTAAAAGCTGTAATACATCTCTGACTGTCGTACAGATGCTGGCGGTGTGTCTGCTGTCTGAGGGGCAGAGGCTGTACCTCCACTGGAGCCATAAGGTACACACACACACACACACACACACACACACACACACACACACAGCCAGTTCTTTATCAGTAGTTTCCTGTGTTTTATCATCATGGTATGTTCTCCTTATCCTCCTTGGTTGTCAGATTGGCATTGTGGTGACGTTGGTGTTCTCCATAGCAGCCACCGCCGTCCTCTCTGACCTCTGGAGCAAAGAATGGAAGACCCTCCTCCTCTCCCTGCAGGTCGGCACAGCAGGGACTCTGAACAATGATCTTACATTGTGTTAAAACACAGTTATTAGAGGTCGTATTTTCACACCTGTGCAGTGACAGGTTTGAATACAGAATCATATCTGCTTTACTAAACACAAT
>JAXDDX010000003.1:16405000-16440000 GCA_034670405.1 Hoplostethus atlanticus
TGACTCCACTCTGAGAAGAACCACTAACGTTGCCTGAGGTTTTCCCGAACCGAACACACGCCGACGCCTCCATGTTCACCTGGGCTGAACTGCAGCAGTTAAATGCTGGTGACTGGTTCCTATCGGTGAGACTTACACACACACACACACACACACACACGCACACACTCACTGGATAAAACCATACTCTTGATCTGATTAGTTATCATACGCAGAGAAGTGGAAGTATTGTCAGCGAGGAGGGAACTGAGTTACCTCGATGGTTTTAAGATACTGGAGGTGTGATGGGAAAGTAACGTAATGAGTAGTTTAGTAGTAATAAGTAAAGTAATAATATTACTTCTGAAACAAGTACTGAGTAATGTATAATGTGTTGGATCGTAGCACCATGTGGTGTTAATAACAGTAACACATTGAGCTCACAATTTGATGATATTATCACAATATTTTGAGTGAAAATACCAGTAGTGAGTTCCGCTGGGC
Organism: Hoplostethus atlanticus; assembly: GCA_034670405.1. Taxonomy (NCBI): domain Eukaryota; kingdom Metazoa; phylum Chordata; class Actinopteri; order Trachichthyiformes; family Trachichthyidae; genus Hoplostethus; species Hoplostethus atlanticus. The sequence continues at coordinate 16,405,484 of JAXDDX010000003.1, forward strand.
ACCAGGAGTGTGATGACCCAAGATGAAGCCTGCTAGCCTCGCGCCCTCTAGTGGCCAGTGTTCAGAGAAGAGGCCTGTCTGAATGTCATGTCAGATATTAGACTGAACATTGTTTCAACTCTACCGTGCATCAGCAAACCTTTGTGTTGTTGAAATGCATTAATCAGAACCAGAACCAGAACCAGAACCAGGATCAGGATCAGAACCAGAACTACAACTAGAACTAGAACTAGAACTAGAACCAGATTCAGAACCAGAATCAGAATCAGAACCAGAACAGAACCTGATTAATAATCAGAACCAGAACCAGGATCAGAACCAAAACCAGAACCAGAACCAGAATCAGGATCAGAACTAGAACTAGAACTAGAACTAGAACCAGATTCAGAACCAGAATCAGAATCAGAATCAGAACCAGAACAGAACCTGATTAATAATCAGAACCAGGATCAGAATCGGGACCAGAACCAGAACCAGAACCAGAATCAGAACCAGATCAAAAACCAGAATCAAAATCAAAATCAAAATCAAAATCAGGATCAGGATCAGAATCAGAACCAGAACCAGAACCAGAATCAGAACCAGGTCCAAAACCAGAATCAAAATCAGAACCAGAATCAGAACCAATCTCCACAAAATGATTAAAAATGAGACATTGAGACTAATCCTGTCAACCCCCCCCCCCCCCTCCCCCCCACCGTACAGAGGGACACCTTCGGTATGGTCTCGTCCCTATCTGAAATGGACCGTTCCCGGGCTCAGAACCAGTCGGTTCCCTCCCTGGCCCAGTTCCTGGAGGTGGCAGCCCGGAGTGGCAGTCTGGTGCTGTTTGACGTGCGCAGGCCACCGTCCGGACACCCCTACAGCCAATCATACATCAACACCACGCTGCAGGTGGTGCAGGCGCACATCAACTCCTCACAGGTACTGCCGGGCCCGACTGGGACTTATGGCCCGTTTGAACATATATGTTTGCATATGATTATGGACATACATGCATTGTATCTGTGTGTGTGTGTGTGTGTGTGTAGGTGCTGTGGCTGCCGTCAGACGACCGTCCGTCCGTCCAGGCGGTGGACCCGGAGCTCCAGCAGACGTCTGGAGAGAAGGCCTCCATACAGGGAACTGACTGACAACCACATCACCAGACTGAACCTGCACTACAGCAGCATGTCACAGCAGCAGATCAGGTACACACACACACACACACACACACACACACACACATGTATGTATGTGTGTGTGTATGTGATGTTTTTAGTGCTGCCATTTTTATGACTTTCAGTGTTTCTGCTAACCCCCCCCCCCTCCAGTAAGTACTGGTCGGTGAACATCAGCACCAACCTGTATGTGGTCAATCAGCCGTGGCTCTTCTCCCTGGCCTGGTGTTCTGGAGCTCAGTCGGTCAGCACCAACTCCATCCAGGTCCTGTCAGACCTCAGCAGGCCGCTCTTCCTCATGGTGAGACAAGACACCTTCCTGTTGTTGAAAACCACCGTTCAGTTGGAGAGATGTTTGTCAAGGGTTCAACATAGTTGTCAACACAGCAGTACTCTCACCCAGAGTTACCCACCATGCTCAACGTAGTTCTGAGGCATAGTTTCAGCTTCAATAAGGACGTCCTCCTACATGATCATGATGTAAATATGAGGATGTTCCTGTTAAAGTGCCAGTCAAGAACAGAGCTGATGCTGCTGATGCTGATGCTGATGCTGATGCTGATGCTGATGCTGAGTGACGTCTCTCTACCCAGCAGCCCCTGCTGCCATGCGTAGCATCCAGACGGTTCAGGTTCTAATAAAACTTTGTTGGGTAAATACAGTAAAAGATGTCAATGACATGACATGTTTCTCTCTCTCTCTCTCTCTCTCTCTCCAGACTCCAGAGCAGTATAGTTTGATGTGGATTCTGACTGATGCAGTATCTGCCTCCCTCATCATCGCTGTTTTCATATTCCACTGGTGGGTAGACACACACACACACACACACTCACACGCACGCACGCACGCACGCACGCACGCACACAAAAACATCATTTTTATGTCATCTGTCTGTTCCAGTCTCTTCTTCCTCAGCTCCTGGCTCCCCTCACACACACACACACACACACACATACACACACACACACACACACTGCATGCACCTGTAGTATGTACATCAAAGCAGCCACAGTGGGGCCTCTGACAGCCTCAAAGCACCTTAGGAAACACACATACACACACCTGTTATCTTCTGCTGCTCTGATCTCTGAGTGTGTGTGTGTGTGTGTGTGTGTGTGTGTGCGTGTGCGTGTTACAGGTGGAGAGAGAGAGGCCTGCCCTTCTGGTCCGGTAGCCGCCAGGTACACGAGAACGGACCGTACAGCAAGTTCAGGACCGGTAGGATGATTCTCCTCTCCTGTCTTTTCCGTCTCTCTTGCATGTCTGAAGTTTCAGCGATGTCTCACTTCCTGCTGAGGCTCCGCCCACGACAGGAAGTGAAATATCAGCTTTTGCTCTCGGCCCATGGAAATGTACAAGGAATGAATGGCAGACCGTTACAGTTTTATTTCATTCATTCAACTGAATTTAGCACTTTACTTATTAAAAGTGAATGTGTTGCTAAGCAACATGAAATGATCCATCTAGAATCAATAACTATAACTCCTGCATGTGGGAGCTTGTGGTCAGCTTGGTCCACACTGGAGACGACACAGCTGAACCCAGATCAGTGGAGACAAAGCATTATTCTATGGCTACCATCTTTGCATGCTATAATCCCCTGTGTGTGTGTGTGTGTGTGTGTGTGTGTGTGTGTGTGTGTGTGTGCGTCAGACTCTTCAGAGGTCATCTGTATCCACTGGAACTCCCTCCAGTCTGACTCCCCCCCTGGAACCCTCACCTCCCTCCCCCTGGTCTTCAGCCCATGACCCCTGCATGAGCTCCCTGTGAACTCCATCCATGTTTGAACATCACATGAAGCTTCATGACCCTTAAGAAACTGTCATGAGCCCATATGAAGCCTCGTATGAAGTACTGTGATTTCCTCAGGAGACGTTTTCAGGCCAAGTGTGGACATACGACCATGTGACCCGACGGGTAGCTTCTGACAACCAATCCGATTGGTCGTCCCAGTAACGCTAGCTGTTGCTATGTCAACTGGTTACCAGGGAGGTTTTTCTTTTTGTTCTCATTTATTTATTCTACGTTGGAGGAAACGTTTCAGTGTATAAAAGCCAAAACACCCTTGAGGATGTTTCCAGTGTTTCTGGGTAGTTTGGTACCTGGCGGCGCCTCATGACTGGTACATCACTGCTGACTGACCTCATATGAACCTGGAGCCTCCATCCAAACCCTTATGAAGCCTGTATGAACCTCTGAACCCCACAGAGGAGCCATATAACACCCTCATGTCCCCTCTCCTCCTCCTTGCCTCCTTCATCCCTGCATGGCTGTCTTACTGTGTGCCCCCCCCCCATGTACCACCACCCATACAAGGGTACCTGTTGTATGTGAGTGTGTTCACATGCATGGCCACCAGCCCTCTCTGCTCCCGATACATCAGCAATATACCCACAATGCTCCTTGACTGACCCCTGAGGGGTTGTACTCTGAACTGTGACCTTTGACCCCCCCTCTACAGAGCTGAGTGACGTGTGGTCCATCTCCAGCGTCAACGTCCGGCCGGACCTACGAAGCACGCCCAGTTCACCCAGTACTCCTCACCTGCCCACCATCACAGAGGAGTGACTGGGAGGGAGAGAGAGAGAGAGAGAGAGAGAGAGAGGCAGGGGAAAAGGGGGGAGGAGCAAGAAAGAAAGGTACAGACAAATAGAGATTATATAGAAGTTATGTCTATAGAGAGAAATGGAGTTAAAGGGGGGAGAGGCTGAATTCTACAAACCAGGATCAGAAAGAGGCAGCAGTCTCTCTCTCTCTCTCTCTCTCTCTCTCTCTATTCGCTCTCTCCATCCTTTCCTCAGTCTGAGGGCTGATTGCCTAAGGGAACTGAACTGGTAAGCCACGCCTCCTTCACTGAGGTCACAGGCTGTCATCAGGGATGGAGCATGAGGGGTTGTAGCTCTATTTGGTTGCCATTTCCACACCGTGTCTCTTAGATGGCGTTCAGATTGTGGCTAGTGAGGACAGTGTTACACTAGTCCAGAAACACAGTGAACCTCCATCCCTCAGTCACAGCACAGAGGACACTCAAAGATACAAAACTTCACAAAACTCAGAGAGAGAAGAAGAGTGGAGAAAAAGAGAATTATATACTTTTCTAGTACCTGAGCTGCTTTCACTCCATTTAGTGTCCCCGTTTCAAATAAACCAAATGCTTGTTAGAGGGATGCAAAATGGCAGAGCGGAGCTAAACTGAGGATTTAAGTTGCTACCTGAGATTCATCCAGCTCAGTCTCACCCCCTGTGGTGAGAACTGGAACCTCGGGGTGGGAGACGCCGGACCACCAGGAGAACGGCTGAATGAACTGGACGTCATGTGAGGTCGATGTTTCTGTTTCCAGCTGCATTAGAGGAAACCTCGAACCATGTGTTGTGTTTCCTGTCGGAGGCCTCAGCTGGTAGACTGACTGAGTGAATGTAAACCTTGAGAAGGCTGAGGAGGTTTTAACTGTCTGTCTGTTTGTACTCCGGTGAATGTATCAGGTCCAGCAGTAAACTGGACATCGTACTGTTTTTGCATGCCAGCGAATACGGCATCTGCTTCTTCTTCTGCTGTTGCAAACATACATACACAGTACAGTACTGTGGCCTGCTGGCCTGTCTACTGCTTCAGGTTTGAACCCCACAGTGTCGTATCGAGTCTCGGAGGTGTTTTGCTGGACAGCGTTGGAGACGTACCGAGCAGCCATAGTGCCATACGAGTGATGTTTGGTTTTTACATGGTGAATTAAGTGTTGTTGCTATGCCAGCTGATTTTTGGACTGTTATCTTGATAGAGATGTCATGATGTCATGATTGATGTGATGATGTCATACGTACAGTATGTACTGCAGCCACCACAGCTTCCTTCTAGAAGAACCTGGCCACGCTGTCCCTGTTGATGACTGGATGGAGCCGCTGCTGTCGGAGGTTGTAACCAAACAATTTCATGTTCTGTACTGTACCAGCCGGTGACTAGCACTCTGTATTACTGTAGTTGTGTTCCAGTTCAGACTAAAGTAGCTGGTCTGTTGGGTGAGCATGCTAGCTAGAGAACCAATCATAAGGTAGATGACGCAGAAAATTCACGGGACAATCTGTGTTATTCAGAGGAAACCAATGTTAAACGCACCAAATACACTGCAGCCAAAGGCTGCTACATATGAACTTTTCCATTGGAGGAAAACAGCTTTTCATTGTGTAATCTCGGCCAATCAAACGCCTGCCTCAGGCTGACGCAGAAAACGATTGGCTGCATGCACAAAAAGACTTGGATGTTTCTTAGTAAAACTAAAGCAAGGCCTTGCTTCAGTGTTCCTTTCCCATTTCTCGGTGCAGTCATCGGTATGACATCCCGGCTTTGCTGCTTGATGCCTGCAGAATGTGCTAGTTACCATTAACTTACAAGTTGGTGCCATGTAACGGGTTATCATTTAACTGGTAGAAATACTATCCCTGGTCCAAATCAAGAGTACACTTTTGATTTGGCTCAATCAGTAGTGGGGCGGGGGCAGGGGGGCTGTCCTGGCTGAGTGTTTAGTAGCCTGGCTTGTACATTAAGACATTGGCTATGGTGACACTTTTATCATCTGACCATGCAAGGACACATTAAGTGACACGTCTGGACACACAGACATGTATTTTGCTCATATTGCTATTGGACGTTAAAAACTAGATATGGAAGCGTTCAGACTGATCTGACTTCTAAAGCCACAATATGATGGAGAGGGAGAGCAGAGATATAAATCAAGTTAAAATAAAGTCACATAGCAGCCATTATCAGGACAAGTGGACAAACGAAGAAGTAATGTCATCTCATTGAACTGCAGATCAACCGTAAGCATCATTACATGCACATATAAAAGGTGCGCAGGCCGTGTTATTAGCGCTGTACAAACGCTCAACATTGCCATTGAATAACGGACGCCAGTACTTGGTGTTGAGGGTGTGATGGAATATTCCAGACGCCATTCTTTCTAAAGGTGAAAGCTGTGTAGCATTTTACATTTTGTGCTGAACGGCCATTTTTATTTTATTTTATAGAAGTGTTTCCAATGTTTTTTAATTTATTGTAACTTCTCTGATTGTAAATGCTACTGTCATCTGAGATTAAAACATTAGAGAAAATCCTTGATTGTTGTCTGTTAAAAATTGTTTTCACATGAAATAAGACAAATAATCTTTGAACATAAAATAATTAATCAAAAAAAATCACATGATTCATTTGATCTTGTAAATGTTTAGAAGAATTATAGCATTCGATTTCAAAATGAGACCTGAGAACAGCATCACAACCCAAGCAAACAATATGTCAGCTAGCATGCTACAAAGCTAGCAAGCTAGCACGACAACATGCTATGAAATCAATACATCAGCAAACATGGTAAATACATTAGAACTGGTTGAGTCACATCACAATATGTCTCAATACTCTTTACACACTGAGAACACAAAGACGGTAACATCATGGTGAATCAGGAGCTGATAGAAACCAGACACAGAACGAACTACATCCACAACAACATACGTCACCAAAAGGAAATATTGGCACTGTTGGAATCATTTTATTTGTTCTTTTTACAAAACAGGAACCCCAACGCCAAGTGTAATGGAAGACAAACAAAAGCAACACCACAAATAGAAAAACCTTTCAAACTAAGACGACGTTCCTATGAGATTCACTAAGCCACATGAGGCTTTCTTCTGTATTAACCAGTAAAAACAAGATGAAGTCGTTCTCCTTTCCTTGTGTCCTAATGAACCAGGAGAGGAAGAAGGTAACTTCTTACAACAGGTAAGAACGACTGACGGCACGCTGTCTTATTTTTAATTGGCTTAAAACAAGGAAGAGCTGACCCCACGACGGAGCTCAGCTTCCCCTGCATGGAGATGCCAAGATCTGTGCCACAAGGGATCGAACTCCCGGTGTAAGGCAGCCTCAGCAGCAGTAAGGCCGTAAGTATGTTTCAGATGTGTTTCAGTGGCTGGAAGTTAAAACAAGACTTTTGTGTCTTGTTCATTCCTGAGTTCCTTCAGATCAGCAAAACAAATACAACCTTTTCAAGATGATGGACTTTCTTTTAACTTAAACTGACATTTTTCAAACATCTAACTTCCTCATGTGAAGACCTGTTAGATTCTGTCATGTCATTTTGAGACAAAATGTCAGATGGAGCGTATAATACCATAATATATTTATTTCATCAACTTAAAAGACTTTTCAAGACATTTTTAATGGCAGTTAGAATGAAATATGAAACCAATTTTACATTTGAAAAAAAACATGAAAATGAAACAGTCGACTATCAGAATCTGGTCTGCATGACTGGACTGGTCTCTCAACGGAACCAAGACCTCTTTTCAAGACCTCCAAAACCGAATTCAAGACTTAAAATGAATTGAACTGTGATTCAAGATTCAACGATGACATCATTTAAGATATTTTAAGACTTTTTCAGGACTAAAGGGGCGTCGGGGTGCAACGTGGATTAGTCTCACCGCTGAAGCAGCTGGCACTCGGTGATAGAGGGGCGGTTCGCTTGGGCAGCACTTTTACAAAACTTGTTAAAGCCACAGATCGGTTTGTATACATGTCTCAGTGATTAAGATGAAAACTCACTTTCCCTCTATAACTGATCTGGTGGATCTGGTTGATCTGGTTGATCTTCAACACGTCACCACAGATTACAATCCAACAATCCAACCAATCCATTAAGACACTGCGTTGTAACAACAGATAAAAACTACAGGAACTGTACAAAAAAACACAAGAAAAGATGTTTTTCTGAATGAAGTTTCAAGAGAAATAGAAAAGATTAAGGCATTAAATGTAACACTAAAAACAAAAACAGCTGATTAATAATCAACAATATGAAACAAAAGGAGTGTAAACATATAAAACATTGAACATTACAAATAACAGCAACAGCAATATATTAAAGGTTTTTACACACAATATTAACTACATTATAAATCCTTCTATGGGTTCTGGTCTGTTTCTAGTGGGTCGACACATGATAACAGTACTGGTGTGATTTAGGATCCCAGGTCAGAGCAGATAAAGAACTCCTCCTGTAAATGTCGAGCTAAACTCAACAATCAGCTCAAGAACCAGAAAGAGAAGGATCGGTCAATGACATCAACACACTGAGGAAATTCCTTGTTCGAAGCTGTAATCCTGAATGGGAGCTGGTTATCATCAACAACACCAGGTTAGTTGTTAGTTGAGTTATTTTTGTCACCTGGAACTAAATTACGATGGGAGATCTCTGACTTCAAGCTGCACTAGGCAAGACGTTCAGGTAAAACTAAATCACAAACTTCCCCATGAGTTTCTATAGATTCTGCCTATTTGCCCAAATACATTTCTGGTGTTGGGTATGATCACTGATCATCATCTCCACCCACATGAAGTGACGAATCAAAACTTAAGAGTAAAATACGAAAATGTCTCCTAGAGAAACGTGGACTCACCAACGCTGGCTGAACCTCGGAGACGTCTGAGGCGTTTACTGACATCACGACGTCAGGGTACTGAAGTTCAAACCATCTGTGTGAAGTCGCCTAGTGCAGCTTCCACTAAACCCTGTGACCTCCGACTGGAACCAAGTGTCCCTTGGGGGGCAGACGAAGGTTTTTAGAGGTAGTCATCCTCACTGGACGGCTCATCATCGTTGTTGTTGTCGTGGTAATAGTTGCTAGGGCCTTCACCAGGGTCGTCAATGCTAGGAACTGAACTCTCTCCAGTGACCTTTGACCCTTCTGAGCTGGCAGAGGGACAGCGGCTCATCCACCACAGCTGTTGGGAAAAGGTCCGCCCCCAGCTGCACGGCTGGCCAATGGGGCGCAGGAACCGGATGAGCTCAGCGGCCTCGTGCCAATAAGAAGTTCACTTGTTATGGCCCCGCCCAGAGCGCTGCTTGCTCATGGTGGTCAGCATCTGGCTGATGTAAGAGGTCAACAGGTCGTCCATCTTGTAGCCCTGGGATGGATGGACATGGACACACACACACACACACACACACACTGAATGGTTTAGCCCTAAATTAGCCCTCAGTTCTTTTCCACATGATCAATGTTTAAAACTCTGACTAAGTTCATTTTGAGAGAGGAAGCTGTGGTAATAAACGTCCTGAACTGCATGAAAGGAAACGGCAGCTGGCTGCTTGAGGCGGAAACCGACTCGGAGTAACAGATTTTAAAAATAGCAACTTTATTTATCCAGGGAAGATTTGGCTGAGTGAGCGGCTTCACATTCACAGCTGGGAACTACTCGGCATCGTGAATTTGCAACAGTCTTGTAAGCCTAAATATGTCCTTTAATATGGGTGGACTTGCCTTATGCTGACTGTGTGTGTGTGTGTGTGTGTGTGTGTGTGCGCGTGCATGTGTGTGTGTGTGTGTGTCGCAGCCACTCACCAGCGAGGTCTCACAGAGCAGCTTGCTTCCTCTGACCAGGTTGCCGATGGTGATGTGGAAGTAGGTGTTACCACTGCTCCAGTTAGAGATCTTAGTGAAGGGATGGGTGGTCAGGATGTCCTGCAGAAAGAGAGAGAGAGCGAGGAGAGAGAGAGACGGGGAGAGAGAGAGACAGGTACAATTAGAAGAGTGAGAGTTTAGACATGTAGGATTAGAGAAGACAGTAAAGGGCATCCACCTACATGCCTGGGTTGGAAAGTCCAAAGAATCCCCTTAAACTGTATTTTAGTGTCTTAGATCTATGAGACTGACTCATGTCATAACATATATTATATCATATATCATATCATATCATATCATGTCATATCATATCATATCACGTACCTTCTTCTGTGGGTCTATGAGACTGACTCCATGCTTGTTGATGGCGATCAGAAGGATCTCTGGGAAGTTGGGCTCCGTGGTTTGCTGAAGACAAAATATAATAAAATCTCATCTCATCTCATCTCATCTCATCTCATCTCATCTCATCTCATCTCATCTCATCTCATCTCATCAAATGAACACATAAATGAATGAGTGAACGAATAGGAGGAAAAACTGAGAGACTGCAATGGAGAGAGATGGTGGATGTTTCCTTACTTTGACCTCAAAGAAGGCGGAGCCAAAGGTCGGCCATTTGTAGATGAGCTTCAGGAACATCAGTTTGGCCTCCTCCCTCGATTTACCAGCCTGCTTGTTGAAGTACGCCACCACAGACTGCCATCACACACACACACACACACACACACACACACAGTAATTGGATAAGAAATACAGCAGCTGCCTGACATCAGGCTGGCGGTGACTATGAGAACGTAGAACGCCAGTCTGGTTTTACCCTTTTCCAGTCGTCGGGCGACATCTGACGAATCAGATCCTGGGGGACCAGCTCCCGAAGCATCTTGGGAATCGTAGGAAAGTGCGACTTGTCGTCCTCAAATTTGACGCGGTAGATGAGCGCTCCGAGTTGGAAAACCTCCTCACGGGAACACTTATGGTAGCCACGCAGGTATTTAGGCAGCTCCTGATGGAAGTAGAAGAAGAAGAAGACCATAAGAGCTGTGTTGGTTGTGTTGAAAATAAAATATATAAATATAAATACTATAAATAAATAAATATGGTTTCATTGTTTTTCGAGGCGTTAGAACCGACCACATGGGAAGTTACAACTGACCTCAATCTGACTGTTCATATAGTCAGTAGACAGATGAAAGTGTACTATATGAAAGGTGTGGCTGACTAGCTCTAACAGACATTGCGTTACAACAGGAAACGGACCAACTGACCCCGGCCTCCCCTACATGTCCCAGACAACCAACCTGGTAGTAGTGGAAGATGGAGTCGGCGAAGGAATCCTTCCCTGGAACCGTGGTGGTCCACAACTTCTTCATGAAGAACACCTGATAGGTCAGGGAGGGAATGATGCCTGGGGGGGGGGATGGAGGAGAGAAGGAGGAGAGATGGAGGAGAGATGGAGGAAAGATAGAGGGAGAGAAGATAGGGAGAGATGGAGGAGAGAAGAGAAGGAGAGATGGAGGAGAGAAGGAGGAAAGAAGGAGGAGAGAAGAGAGGGAGAGAGAGATGGAGGAGAGAAGAGAGGGAGAGATGGAGGAAAGATGGAGGGAGAGAAGATAGGGAGAGATGGAGGGGAGATGGAGGAGAGAAGGAGGAGACAAGAGAGGGAGAGATGGAGGAGATAGAGGGAGAGAAGAGAGAGAGAGATGGAGGAGAGAAGAGAGGGAGAGATGGAGGAAAGATGGAGGGAGAGAAGATAGGGAGAGATGGAGGAGAGAAGGAGGAGACAAGAGAGGGAGAGATGGAGGAGAGATAGAGGGAGAGAAGGAGGAGAGAAGAGAGGGAGAGAAGAGAGAGAGAGATGGAGGAAAGATGGAGGGAGAGAAGATAGGGAGAGATGGAGGAGAGAAGGAGGAGACAAGAGAGGGAGAGATGGAGGAGAGATGGAGGAGAGAAGGAGGAGACAAGAGAGGGAGAGATGGAGGAGAGATAGAGGGAGAGAAGAGAGAGAGAGAGAGAGATGGAGGAGAAAAGAGAGGGAGAGATGGAGGAAAGATGGAGGGAGAGAAGAGAGGGAGACATGGAGGAGAGATGGAGGAGAGAAGGAGGAGAGATGGAGAAGAGAAGAGAGGGTAGTTTAAGTCCACAGTCAGATGTTTCTGTTCAGACCTGGTCCAGACTTCAAACTGACGACCTTCCTGATCATCAGCTTCCTTCCTTCTGATCAATCCTGATGCCTCCTGATGCCTCCTGATCAATCCTGATCAATCCTGATGCCTCCTGATGCTGAACAGACAGCAGGTACCTACCGTCTTTAGCAGGCCGCGCTTTCTTGATCCAATCTGTCAGATGTCTGACGAAATCAAAGAAGAAGTCTCCCTCTGGGACACTGATCACCTGCAGCGCACACACACACACGCGCGCGCACACACACACACACACACACACACACACACACACACACACACACACACACACACACACACACACACACACACTTTACATTAGCTTGGTGACTTTGCAAGGAAATCAAGGAAAGAGTGATCGACTCTCCAATAAAACTGATTCTGAATCTGATTCTGAGTGTGAGTTTCTGTGCATGCTGCCTGACTTGGACCCTAAAACTGGTTTCCAATCAGCTGAGCCAGCGAAGCGTCTGGACCTTGTCTGAGATCTTGACGAAGAGGCTGAAGCCTTCAGGAGATTTGAGCAGCAGTCTGGTGGAGATGTTCTGACAGAAGTCCTTCGCCTTGGTGCTGGACTCCACCTCGAACGCCTGGTAGGCAGAAACACACACACACACACACACACACACACACACACACACGCACACACACACACACACACACACACACACACACACACACACACACACACACACACACACACACACACATAGACACACACACATAGACACACACACATAGACACACACACACACACACACACACACACACACACACACACATAGACACACACACATAGACACACACACATAGACACACAATGCTTTTCTACTGACGATTGGAAATTAGTAAAATGGTGTTTGACTGTACATTCATGCGTGTGTGTGTGTGTGTGTGTGTGTGTGTGTGTGTGTGTGTGTGTCTAACCTCATCTGTATCGTCAGGGAAGTAGACTTTGTGGAAGATCTGGGTGGTCTTGTGTTGGATGGCCTCCACCTCCACCAGATGAGGAGGATACTTCCTGACACTTCCGTTACTGTTACCATGGCGACGACGACGACGACGACAACAACAACAACAACACAGGGAAACGGGAAATCAGCCCAACAGGAAGTGATGGGAATGTATTGGTGACAGGTTGTGTGATAGTGTCATTTTGTGCATGTGTGAGGCTTTTCAAGACCTTTTCAGTTCTACCTGGAACTGAATTTATGACAATTTAAAAACCAAAATAAAGAAATAAAGCTGGTAAAACAGATTATTTCTCATGGAACAAAGCTAGGAAATGTTTGGAAACTATAAATGGGCAGAATAAGAAAAAGTACACCAGGAAATGAATTGATGTAGTAGATGTAGTATTACTCAATGTTTCCCTGCAGAATTGTATTCTTGTCAGGGTGGAAAAGCCTCTAGAAATGTCTGTCTGTCTGTCTGTCTGTCTGTCTGTCTGTCTGTCTGTCTGTCTGTCTGTCTGTCCGTCCGTCCGTCCGTCCGTGCATGCTACCGTTGTGCCTTGTGCAGCCTCTGCATACAGTCTCCAGAGAGCGGGTGGTGTTTCTTGGACTGGAGGAAGCGCTGGACGTGGGGCAGCAGCATGTTGCTGGGGGGGAACAGGCCGGTACACAACCACAGCAGCTCCCAGCCTTTCTCCTCACTGTACCTGCATGACATCATCATCATCATCATCAACGTTACATCAGGATATCTTCTACCTCCTCCTGCATGTCTTGCTCATATCTTCACTTCTGTCTCTCATGTCTTTCTGGCTGTTTTAGACCAACCAGTAAATACAGTATTACATATTTAAACAATGCATTGCCTGAACTTGTATTCATCTGGTTTTACGTGAGCGAGGCGTGACTCATCATGACCCATCATGTCTTGTGGCTGCATTGCATTCTGGTCTATTTCCTACTCTCTGTGGAGAAAGTCTCTCTCCTCTCCTCCGATGGAGTTCTCCTGTATGACACGTCGTCTACGATTGGCCAGTTATCCACGGGGAGAAGAAAAATACACCAAACAACTACATGGACCCAAATACAACCAACACCTGATAGCTGTTGTGTTTTAACAGTGTTAAAACAGTGTTGAGTGTTTTCAGACAGGATGTTTCCCTCAGGGTGTTTGAAAGATAGATTGAACATTTCCATACTTGACATGGTTGTCGGTGAGCTGTTTGAGGATCTGGCAGTAGATCTCGTCTTTCAGAGGTTCTGCCTTCAGCGCTCCTTCAAAGATCTGGTCAGTCAGCTCGTTGACCGTCCGGGTCCGTTTGGACGGGTAGTCACCCATGTACTTCATCATGGGTGGGACGCACGTCAAGGACAAAACCTGCTCAACTTAACAACCAGGGCAGCCTGTGTATGTCCACGACCACCTACAGTACTTGGACCTTTTCATCTTTCTTTAGTTTCTACCTGAGGCTGAAAGCAATGATGACACAGTATACAGTATCTGTCTGTAGGTCACATGACTAGTGTTAGTGTTACTAAGACAACCAGAGACCAAGTCCTCCAAAGGGCCATTTTGAAGTTCAAATCAAATCAAATCAAATCACATTTATTTGTACAGCCCTTAATCACCGTTACAGTCTCTAAGGGCTTCACAGTGCCCAACATGTGAAAATAATAAATGATTAGTACACGACATCCCCCAGCCTTAGACCCTCACAGAGGACAAGGAAAAACTCCCAAGTTATGGTTAGAATGAATTAGGATATGATAGTGTAGGTGGCTAGGATGTTAATAGGTTGTTCATGTGTGTGTGTGTGTGTGTGTGTGTGTGTGTGTGTGTGCATGCCGTATCACACCACTAAAGGATATCTATGAAGGACATGCAGGCGTCCTGGGCCAGCTCCTCGTGGTTGATGACCTTCTTCAGCAGAGGCAGTTTGAGCGGCTCTCTGGTGCAGCTCCACATCTTGTCCTTCCCACGGTTCTTGGTGATCATCACCCTGCTCAGAGTGTGTTTGGGGGGAGGCCTGGCGGGAGGCAGGGGGGAGACATGAGGAGATATGAAGCGTGTTGAACTGCAGGTTAAATTACATGAAGCGTGTCGAATTGCAAAAGCATGTTGAAAAAAAAAGAAAGAACGCGCTGACTTGAGAGAGGGAGTGTGTGTGTGTGTGTGTGTGTGTGTGTGTGTGTGTATGTGTGTGTGTGTACCTGAAGTAGTCATAGGAGTACTCCTCCAGTGTGTATGGTTTCATTCTGCCGTCGCTCTCTTGCAGGACGAGCTGGGAAACGCGAACCGACTGCTGGCGCTGGTCCGGCGTCATGGTTACCAGCGCCTGATTGGTTGGATTACACCAGATCAGATCATATTAAACTGTCATGGCAGCAACAAACTTGAAACTTAAAACAGAAAACAGTTTGATAAAAGATAATAAAGAAGATGAAAATCATGATGAGGCACTAGAGCTGATCCTAGAGCTGAACTAAGACATGACAGTTTATCTGAAGGGTGCTAGGGTTCAGCATGGTGAGGGTTAAAATGTGTTTTCAGTTAGTAATACTGTACTATACTGTAATACTGTAAAAGAATGCCTCTGATGAGATGTCTCCCATGTAACTGAAGTCATTTCACGTCTCTACTTTTGATTCTATGTGTTTTCCTGGGAATTGGTGGAGTTTGTTAGTTGTTGTTATATTTGAAAAATATTCAGGGAATAATAACAATAATAATAATAATAATAATAATAATAATAAACCTAATTTAATCTAAAAACAGAGTTTGTAAAGTGTTTTACATAAAAACAGAAGGAATAAAAATAGATGACAGAAGAAAAAAGGTAGAAAGAGAATAAAAACAATATTCAGACTTTATTTGAGGCTCAGGAACAGAACAAAGCAGCTCCTCAAGCATCTTCTCAGTCTGGACCAGATGTTTTATTTGTTTGAAAGAAAGAAATGTGTTTCTACGCCTGAACGTTTTCATTTGTGTGTGTTTTCTCTCACCACCACGTCAGACTGAGGCCTGGTCACCGTGGGCAGGACGTACACGCAGTCGGCAGGGAAATCTCCTCTCTGATTGGTCCGTTCGTTGATGCCGTGCGCCCAACCAGAGTTGAGGACCTGCTCGCCGGTGTCCTGGTCCAATAGGATCAGATCTCCCTTCAGGAAGCTCAGGAACGTCGACTCCTCGCCCGCTGGGAGGCAAGAAACAGAGCAGGAAGAACAGGCAATGTTATCTTTAGTTTGGAGGAGATGTTTCCAGATGTTTCCAGATGTTTCCAGATGGTTTCAGATGGTTTCAGATGTTTCCAGATGTTTCCAGATGTTTCCAGATGGTTTCAGATGTTTCCAGATGGTTCCAGATGGTTTCAGATGTTTCAGAAGGTTTCAGATGTTTCCAGATGTTTCCAGATGGTTTCAGATGTTCCCAGATGGTTCCAGATGTTTCCAGATGTTTCCAGATGGTTTCAGATGGTTTCAGATGTTTCCAGATGTTTCCAGATGTTTCCAGATGGTTTCAGATGGTTTCAGATGTTTCCAGATGGTTCCAGATGGTTCCAGATGGTTTCAGATGTTTCAGAAGGTTTCAGAAGGTTTCAGATGTTTCAGATGGTTTCAGAAGGTTTCAGAAGGTTCCAGATGGTTCCAGATGGTTCCAGATGGTTTCAGATGTTTCAGAAGGTTTCAGAAGGTTTCAGATGTTTCCAGATGTTTCAGATGGTTTCAGAAGGTTTCAGAAGCCACTTGGAGTTTTTTTTTATATCTTGCCTGCACAAATTAGTACTTTGGATCTTCCTTCAAGTGTGTGTGTGTCAAGATATGCACTATAATACAAAATCTAATCTATCAATGTTAACAGCAGGACTCACTGGGGTTGGGGTTGTCCTGCAGCGCTACCACGAACTTTGACCTCTTCCTCAGGCCTTCTAGGAAGGTCACCACCAGGTCGCGGATGTCGTCGGCGTTGTTGGAGGTGAAGGTGTACTCCTCTCCTTTAATAGTCGCCAAGGTGAAACTCTGACCCTGCAACTTACCTCCTCTGAGAGAGAGAGAGAGAGAGAGAGAGAGAGAGGCGAGAGAGGGAAGGTTGAAAAAGAGGAGGGAGAGGTAAAGAGAGATTGAGAGGAAGAGGGAGAGAGAGAAAACATTTGGTGGGAAAGGGAGAAAGAGGAAAGGATTGAGGGAGGACAGGAAACAGAAGGGGGGAGGTGAAGGACATATGTACGGTTGAAGGAAGAGAGGAAGAGAGAGAGACAGAGGGAGAGAGAGAGAGAGAGAGAGAGAGAGAGAGAGAGAGAGAAAATCAGCTTTGCTCCACCTGAACGTACCACTGGTGTTGAAATAAGGACGTTACCTGACGTTACCTGTCCGTAGTCCCACCATGACTCACCTGCTGCTGGAGACCGCACTGATTTCTGGGAAAGAGAGTTCTAAGAGGACCTGCTCCTGCTCGTCTACGAAATAAACCCCGGTCCAGTTGACGGCTACGATCACATCGTTCTTCGGCAGGCTGGGACCTGGAGAGAACCAGCAGAGGAACGTGAAGGTTTTCAACCTGAGGGTCTGGGCCCAGCAGGGGTCCACAGGACGAACAGGACAAATACCAGGTATTCAGGTAACAATATGGTCATTGAAAATAGATATTTATGTACTGCATCCTGATTTCAAGTGATGTTGTTAATATCCTTGGTACTGTGAGCCAAATGCATCTGAGGTGGTTTGGATGATCTCTCAGTGCATCTTGTATTTCAGTCTAGATTTAAAGGGCCATCCAATTCCAATCCGGATTACCCAGGATGCATGTTGGTGCTGGAGGAAAGAGGCTCCTAGACGCTGACCTGAGAACTTGAAGGCCTCGTAGAAGCGAGAGAAGAGCAGCGGCCATTTGTAGCGGGCAAAGTCCACCACCTCCTCCTTCACCTTCTGAGGGTCGACCCTCTTCTGGGTGTAGATGCCCTGAGCAGCAGAGAGACCACAGAGGGTTTAGGCGCATCAGGCCGGGACACATCCCATCTCTCTTTCCTGTCTTCTTTCTCTTTCATTTTCACATTCTGCATGCAAATGTGCAAAATTGCTTTTTCCTCATTATTGTTGTGCAAACGGATTCAATCCCCTCTAGATTTTGTGTTTATTAAAAAACTATTCCATGGAACCAAAACTGGTCAGAATTGTATTTGGACCAAGTGGGAACATCGGTCCTGTAAAACACTGGCGTCATGTCAAAACATCATTTCTATAAACTGAGACTCAACCAGACCAAATAGGAACCAAGTTTAACATTTCTCAGGCAGAGCTGCTCTGGAGGCAGATCTTATTGGTTGAGTTAAACTTCAGTGGGCGGAGCCAAAGAGCCACAGTTTTTCAGAGTGATTCAAGTTAGCTAACTGGCAGAACTCTATTCAAAATATAATGAGAATATAAATGACAATGACTTCTTTGTTTCATTCATCCATGACCATGACATTCATGATGATGGAAGGTCAGCAGGCTAGCTAACTAGCTAACCTAGATAGGTATCGGCTAGTATGGCTAGTTGGAACTTGGAAGGTCAGCTAGGCTAACTAGCTAACCTAGACAACTTCATATGATTAGATTATATTTTTTCAGTTAGTAGCAGAGAGCTAGGCTTCATGATATTAGCTAGCTCCTCTCGTACCTCTTGTCTTGGGCTCCAGTCTAACGTTACTGTGGTTATTTGGCTCCGCCCACTGAGGTTTAAATCAACCAATGAGAGCAGCTCTGCCTCTGAGAAATGTTTGTAGAACTGAAACTCCAATCAACCAAACTGCATTTCACTTATACTTCAGAATGTTAGAGATGTCTGAGATGATCTGTTGAAGACATATCTGCAAGAATATTCTGGCCATTCAATATATATTTCAAGTGAAAGTGATCTCTATAAAAATATATTTTTGGCTAGTTCGGATAAAAGCGTCTACCAAATGTCAGCTCAGTTACTCCTGAAGGAGGATTTCTGACAGACTTCCCCAGTGACGAGCACCTTTTTGTGGGCAGCCATGATGATGTGGGCCCATTTCTCCACCGTCCTGGAGGTGCTGATCTCTCTGTCGGGGATGTAGGAGGGGATGAGGCTCAGCAGGCGCTCCAGAAGGATCTCTGAACCGTAGTCGACATAGTACTGCTGGGAGGCCAGCTCTGCCAAGTCATCCTGGAGGAGAGAGAGAGAGAGAGAGAGAGAGAGAGAGAGAGTGAGAGTGTTATGTTGTTTTTCCACCGCAGGACCTTGAACCTTTTGGGTTCTTCTTTGAGCAGGAATCTTTTTAGTTCCCCAACAGAGTTCCAGGTTGCTTCCCCACTGCACCAAAGCACCGGGGAGATGCAAACAAGGAGAATGTGACACGACAAAAGTGCAACTGTTTGGTTTCATATGTCATTTAGGTACGACGACCCCACAACTACAGCGCCAATTTCAACACAGCAAACATGGAGGAAGTTCAAGCAGCTACGGTGTTGATCTTTGTTGTTCTTTACTTTGGTATGAACATGATATTAAAATCTTTTTTGGAAACGAGACGCACCGAAGTTGAACAAGCCAGTATTTAAGACGGTATTTTAAAATGGCGGTTGGCGACTTGGCGATTTTTCTGGTAGCTTGTATTGACCAATCAGCGTTGTTCAGTACTGCAACTCCACCCGGATCGTTCCTGGTCCCCCCAAAAAGTACTAACAGGAACTATTTTGGGTCCAGGAACTATCCCATAGGAACCTTTTTCGGGGCTAGTTCCCCCAGTGGGAAAGGTCCAAATTCCTGGAACTAAGTACCAATAGTACTATGTTCCTGGAGAGTTCCTGCAGTCATACGCGCCGATCACGTGGGTGCTCCGGTGCTCGAGCACCCACCGAAAAGGTTGAGCACCCACGGGGAAAGGCCGATTAAAAATTAAATTAATAAATAAATGTATTAAAAAACTGCATCTTTTAAAAAAAAACAACACATTTATTTATTCTATTATTACTTATTATTATCGGTGAACGTTTTAACTACAAATCACATTATCCAATTAAACTTGTTCCAGCTCTGTGCGTGTGTAGGCTACGTTAAGGGGCGTGGTCACGTAGCCAACTGCCAATGTAACGTTAGAGTCGGCTAAACCAACGTTGTTCCATCACGTAGCTACTAGCTAGCGACACAGCAAGTGTGAAACACGGGTGATGATCGGGTAAAAATGTACAAATTTGTCATTAAAAAACCGAGAGAGATACCGAGTGTAAAGACAGTCAAAGTGAGGATCCACCACCAGTGATGAATTTGTAGCAGAGCAGTGTTGCATTTCGTTTCGGTGTGTGTCTACGTTGACAGATGACAGTAGCCTGCACCACGGTAATTACTAAAGCAAGCGCAATAAAAGTGATTTTGTGACAATCTTCACCTTGGTGGTATTCACTTAATTTGAGCACCCACTGGCAAAAACATAAATCGGCGCCTATGCCTGCAGTGGAAAAATTACTTTAGAGAAGACACAGAACCGCAGACCACATAGTGCTGCCAGCTCTACCAAATCATCCTATAGGAGATAAAAAAATTTTTTTAAAAACGACAAACAGACGTTTCAGCTCCGTTGTCCTATGAGCAGAAAGTAATAAAATCATAAAAAAACATTTGGATCCGAGAAAACAGACTCACCCTGTCGCAGCGGTACTCTCCGAACTTGACCCCCCTGATGGTCTGCTGGTAGATGAGGTTGGTGGCCATCTGGTCGTCGGTGGGGCAGTGCCAGGGGGTGAAGATCTCCTTCCTGAAGAACAGCCTCCAGGGGGCGTTCCTCTCCTGGGCCCCCTGCTCCTTGGCGTACTGCTCACACTGGGACACGGCGTCCATCACATGGTCGTTACCGCTGCCTAAAGAGGAGACCTGGAGGAGGAGAGGAGGAAATCAGAGGGGAGGAGGAGGTGGGGGGAGAGGGAGGGAAAAGGAGGAGGAAGATGGAGAGCAGAGGGATGAGGAGGAAGATGCAAGAGTGGGAGGAGGACGAGGGGAAGGGCGAAGGAGGATGAGGGTAGGGGGATGAGGAGGTGGAGGAAGACAAGGAGGAGGAGGAAGAGCGAGCAGAAGGAAGGAAAAGGAGAGGGAGACAGGAAGAAGAAGGGGGAGGGAAGATGAGGAGGAGGTGGATGGAGTGGAGGAAGAAGAGGAGGTAGAGTGGAGGAAGAGCAGGCTGCTTTTTGGCCTACTGCTCACACAGCACATAATAATAATAACAATACATTTTATTTTCCTCCAATATTTCTGTTTTTTGCTGTTTCTTTTGACTATTTAAAGTTTATTATTATTTTTATTTGTATTTTATTTCCTGTGTGTGTACGTGTGTGTGTGTGTGTGTGTGTGTGTGTGTCTCACCTTGTCAAACAGAGCGATGTAGAGGGAGAACCCGAAGCGATCCTGCAGGTTGATCTTGTCCGACAGGGCGTTGCAGAGCTCCTTGGCGGTGGTGGCCGAGTCGGTCAGCAGCGTCTTGGTGGTTCCGTCCATGAACGTCACCGGCAGCATGATGGGCTTCTTAGACTTGGTGGCCTGCAGGAGACACCACAGAAGAAGAACGAGAGAGGGTTACTACTGCATAAGTCTTCAAAAACGAGTGTGTGTCTGTGTGTGTGTGTGTGTGTGTGTGTGTGTGTGTGTGGACCTGTAGCTCCAGCCAGGAGGGAGGTTGTGTTCTGGTCCCGTTGACGAAGGTCCGTCTCAGTCTCTCTTCACAGTACGGAGCGTAACCCGGCGGGCCGCCGCTGATGTAGTTCCTCAGGTACTACAGACAGGAAACAGTTACATCACAACGGGCTTCAGTTCCTCAGCTGCCAGAATCAAACTAATCCATAGAAGCTAATTTATTGATAATTGATAGATAATTGACAGATCTGGTCAGTTCCTCAGGTACTGTATGGGTGGAAAACACAAAATACATTCATGATAGTTATTAAGAGTAATTTGGTGAAGTTGTATTATAGAAAATGATAAGAATTATAGATGTGTTATTCTTTTATGCTTGTAAAGCAATTTGTAGATGTTTTTGCTATAGAAATAATGTATAATAATAACAACAACAACATATTGTTAATTTAATTGAACAGAATAATTTTTTTTTTAAATTGATTTTATTTTATTTTATTCATTTACACATTTGGAAACGAAATCCCGATCAGAAGTTCATCCTAAATGTAGAGGAAGTGTCAACTACCAGAACTTATGATCTCGATCCTTAAGAGGAACTTATTTTATTATATTATTTGTTTAGGATCAAAGCTCTTCATAGTTAAAGTGAATCATAGTGATCCAGTGATCCAGTGATCCAGTGATCCAGACCTTGAGGAACTTGTCGGAGGGAGCGAAGCAGCCGACACACAGGGAGATCAGGATCCAGCCGCGAGCGTGGGAACTCTTGGACGGGTTCTGGTTCAGCTGCTTACAGATCTGACAGTAGATCTCATCCCTAGAACACACAGAGGTTAGGGTGTGTGTGTGTGTGTGTGTGTGTGTGTGTGTGTGTGTGTGTGTGTGTGTGCGTGTACCTCAGCGCTGGTCTCAGGATCCCGTTGCCGATGATGAAGTGAAGTTTCTCCAGGTTGGACGTCGGCCGGTCCTCCAGCATGCTGTTGCCATGGAGACCATACTCGCCGTCGTTAAGGCGCTTGGTGACCTGACAGGAAACGCATCATACTCTTAACTGTCATGGCCGCGCGAACCACTTCCTGGAGATAAACTATCAAGGAGGTTACAAACAGAGGACAACTTTAAACTAGAAGGAAGAATGAGGAGGGGGAAGTGTTTTCTCTCTCTCTCTCGCTCGCTCGCTCTCTCTCTCTCTCTCCCCCCCCCCCTCTCTCTCTCACCTCCTCAGTGATCTTGGATTTCTTCTTCAGGGTGAGGGACACCAGTTTGTGACGGACACTGTTCTTCTTGTGGCTGTCGGTGTGGGGGGTCTGGAGGCAGACAAGACAGGACACAGATCAGACATCATCCCCTCACCTCCCTCACCTCCCCTCCCCTCCTCCTCCTTCCTCCCTCACCTCCCCCTCTCCCTGCAGGGCCTGCAGCTCTCTCTTGTAGGTCTTCTTGCCCAGCGTCTCATAGATCTTGGTCATGACGGGGATCTTCTCGCTGCCGTCGCTGATGGCCGTGTGGTACTTGGGCTCCGGCAGATCTCCCATGAACCTCAGCACCGTGATCCACACCGCCAGGGCCGCCTGGGGGGGAGGAGGGACATGGTCACCTGGTAGGCTTTCACACAGGAGGGACAGAGTCACCTGGTAGGCTTTCACACAGGAGGGACATGGTCACCTGGTAGGCTTTCACACAGGAGGGACATGGTCACCTGGTAGGCTTTCACACAGGAGGGACAGAGTCACCTGGTAGGCTTTCACACAGGAGGGACAGAGTCACCTGGTAGGCTTTCACACAGGAGGGACATGGTCACCTGGTAGGCTTTCACACAGTAAGACTCAGGAAGAAGTTTCTATTTATTGTGAATGTTAGTTTCTATGTTTACTTTCTACTTTTCTCCCTTTGAACTTTTAACATCATTCTCACAAGTTCCCTTCAAATCCGATCAGCGGAGTGTGAGACGGACGGACAACAAAACAAACAAACAAACGAATGAATGGACTGGTAGTTAGTTAGTTAGTTAGTTAGATAGTTAGTTAGAGCTCTGTTAGTTAGTTAGTTAGATCTATGTTAGTGAGTTAGTTAGTTAGTTAGATAGTTAGTTAGTTAGAGCTCTGTTAGTTAGTTAGATAGTTAGATCTCTGTTAGTTAGTTAGTTAGTTAGATCTATGTTAGTTAGTTAGATCTATGTTAGTGAGTTAGTTAGATCTATGTTAGTTAGTTAGAGCTCTGTTAGTTAGTTAGTTAGATCTATGTTAGTGAGTTAGTTAGTTAGTTAAATCTGTTAGTTAGTTAGAGCTCTGTTAGTTAGTTAGTTAGTTAGATCTATGTTAGTGAGTTAGTTGGTTAGTTAGTTAGAGCCCTGTTAGAAGTTAGATCTCAGTTTGTTAGTTAGTTAGTTAATTAATTAAAGATCTGTTAATTAGTTAGTTAGATCTCAGTTAATTTGTTCTCAGTTAGTTAGTTAGTTCTCAGTTAGTTAGTTAGTTAATTAGTTAGTTAGATCTCAGTTAGTTAGTTAGTTAGTTAGTTAGAGCCCTGTTAGAAGTTAGATCTGTTTGTTAGTTAGTTAGATCTATGTTAGTTAGTTAGAACTCAGATAGTTAGTTAGATCTCAGTTAGTTAGTTAATTAGTTAGTTAGCTAGATCTGTTAGTTAGTTAGATCTCAGTTAGTTAGTTAAGCTCTGTTAGTTAGTTAGTTGTTAGATCTCTGTTAGTTAGTTAGTTATCTGTTAGTTAGTTAAAGCTCTGTTAGTTAGTTAGATCTGTTAGTTGTTCATTTCTTTATTCATTCATTTGCTTGTCTGTCATGTGCGATATCTCAGACAAAAACAGCATCTTTTTTTTCCCATGCAGAAGAAGAAGAGAGGTTTCGTGTCATGTGCAGCCAAAAAGGTCAGAAGTTAAAGGTGAGGTCAGAGGTCAGAGGTCACAGGCGACCCACCAGCTGGTCTCCCTCGTCGTCGTGAAACAGCAGCGGCTGCTTCAGAGGCCGCCGGACGTAGGTGTGCGTGGTGCTGCCCTGGAAGTAGGTGGCGGCATACTTGGCAAACTTGTACTCTGATAGGTCCTCCTCTTCATCGTCCTCAGGCAGAGGGAGCGCCGCGTCCAGATCCTCCTCCTCCAGCTCCTTATGGGTCCGCTCCAGGTCCTACGGACAGCAGACAGACATGATAACAGAACAATATATCAGTTGGACAAATTATTTTGTTCCAAAATGAGGAAAATGTCCAAGCCCTTTTTGTGTACTTCCATCTTTGCTCTCCTCTATTCATGTATTTATACTAACTGACTGTTAGATTTCCCTCTCCTGCTGTTTGCTGTTGTTTTCATGGTCTGGGTCTTCTGGCTTCGATGTCCAAGACTACCAGTTTGTCTTGTACCAGTCGGGCGTCTTCCTCCGTGACTCACCTCGAAGCCGACGGGGGCCTGACCCTCCTGGCCTGGGAAGGAGCTGGTTGTCCCCAGGAAGCCGAACATCTTGTCCACCATGTCCGAGTCATTCACGGGCTCCTGGCGAGCTTTCTCCATCTGCTCCACCATCCCCCTCTTCTTCCGAGCCTCCTCCTTCTCCTTCTTCTCCCGCTCAGCGTCCTCCTTGGCCAGGTGGGTGAGGCGCTCCTGGGAGATTAAATGTGTTACAGTCAGAATCTCTTTTATTTGACAAGTACGTACTTTTTGCAGTTTTTGATGCTTTTGAACCCTGCACTCCACACTACTGGTTCATTGCAGTGACGGGGATTTAGGAATTTTAGGAAGCAACAGGGTTTATGGGAAATGTAGTCTTAACTGTGAGAAACAGTAGCACCAACAACAAGGCTACCAGTCGTCTCCACCGTGGTCTCATCTGTTTACGGTAATAATATCAAGGTATCACAATCAATCTGCCAATGATATATATCTATATGTAGTCCTGCTTCATCTTCCTTCTCTCCCACCTGGTGTTTGCGTTCGGCCTCGGCCTTCGCTCTCTTGGCTGACATCTGGTTCCTCAGCTTGTCCTCCTCAGCCAGACGCATCTTCTCTGCCTCCAGCCTCCGATGGTACTGAGGGAGACCAGACCAGAGTCCACGTTATTATTACTACCACTACTCTACTAGTACTACTACCACCACGACTACTAGTACTACTGCTACTACTACTGCTACCACCAATAATAATAATAATAATAATAATAATAACAATAATAATATACTTATAAATCACTTGTCTTAAAGCAAAGTGCTTTAAGACACAATCAAAAAATAACATCAAGATAACATCAAAAAAGGCAAAAAAATTCAGCAACAGATTCAAAAGAAAAAATAGTTTAAAAAAAATTAAATAAGAAATAACACATATTTTAAAAAAAGAGGAAGAGTGAAGAGCAAGTGGAGGAAGAGGAAGATATTAAGAGGAAAAGGAAGATATTAAGTACTGCATGCTGACATAATATTGTTGTGGAAGACATTTGTATTTTGTGTCTGAGAATGAATGCATGAATTATTTGTATCATTGTGTGTGTGTGTATGTGTGTGTGTGTGTGTGTGTGTGTGCGTGTGTGTGTGCGTGTGCGTGTGCGTGTGCGTGTGCGTGTGCGTGTGCGTGTGTGCGTGTGCGTGTGCGTGTATGTGTGTGCGTGTGCATATGTGTGTGTGTGTACCTCTCCCTTCAGCCTCTTGTACAGCCTTCGTGCGATCATCCCCCTGGTGTACGCCTGGATGGTGATGACGGCCCAGAGTCGGTGTCTGAAGGCCCGGCGGACCAGGAAGCCACGGCAGCGAGCCTGGAAGCGCGTGATTCGCTGACGGGCCACGTGGTACGTTACGTACAGCTTCCTGGAACGAACCAGGGCCTGGAGGCGGGAGAAACCGGCCCTCATCTAGGGAGGGAGGGAAGGAGGGAGGGAAAGAGAGAGAGAGTCGGTCTCATCTTGTTCTTAAATGTACACAGTCAGCCGTCAGATCTGCTGCCCCGAAAAAAAACATGTTTCCAGTTTCAAGTTTCTCAAGTTTATACTGGCTTTATACTGGCTGATCTGAAGCCAGATTCCGTCACCGTGGAAGCGTGGGAACGGTACTCACTGCTCCATAGTTCTTCCTGCACTGGTACCCTCTCCACGTCTTCTGGATCATCATGGCCGACTTCCTCAGCCTCAGGAAGTTGGATCTGGAGGCAAGAGGGAGACATTTTGAATGGTGTCGCAACATGAGGGTCTGTAGTCGTCTTCAGAGAATCAAGCATTACGTTACATTACAGTGATTTATCCAAAACCCCAAAACAATGAAAACATTTATTGATCATTCACCTGTCCTTGAACCCTCGCACCACCTTCTGGATGAGGATGACCTTGTCAGTGATGGCCTTGTCTCTCTCGATCTCCAGCAGCATATCATGGTGGTCCTAACAACACACCACAGAAGGTAGAGGAGACGGTAGTCAGGTGTACAGACCCCCCAGGAATCAGCCGTTCCACGAACACAGGATTTATCACAGAAAACCAAATGCACATTCTGGCAGTATTTTACACTTAGAAGATGCAGAAGAAGACGGTTTTGCACTTTTTGCTAAATGTGTTTTAATAGAATATTGCAGAAATTGCAATTTTGCCTGATTACAGTGGAGTTATAGGCTTGTCCAGCACCTCGAAGTCAGATCCTTGAACCACACCTAGAGATCAGAATGAGGTGGAGGTGATACACAGAGGAGAATGTGGAGCTGATATGGGGGTGACTTGAGGAGAAAAGGGAAGGAGAGGCGAAAGGCAAGCGAACGGAGGTGGAGAGGTGTAGCTGGTGATGGGGCAGCACCTGATCGGATAACTGGAACTGACCAACATTTCTCCCAGGGAAAAGAGCTGTGTGTAAACGTGATAAGAAGTGTGAGAATCTCCCTTCCGGAAGGTTCACACTGAACTGGTTCAGACTACAGCAGCCTCCCGTCTACTAACATGACATGTAAAGACCATATACCCTTAAAAGTCCCTCTTCCTTTCCTCCTTTCCTCCTTCCTGTCCATCCTGTCCTCCTACTGATCTGTCCACTTCCTGTTGGGGAAGTGTGGGCACTGCCCCTGCCTTCACCCCCCACCGATTCTACTTCCTGTCCTACTTCCTGTCCAGCTGAGTGGTTAGGTCTGATATAGGGTTAGACCCTTGGTGCAGCGCAGCGATATAGTGTCAGTCACAACATAAACACACCGCTGAGCTGACATCAGCATTGACAGATTCTGGGCTGTGGAATGGAGCCGTCGCCGTGGCAACCAACGGGACGGATATGCCTAGCAGGTGACCCTTGACCTCAGAACAACATATGACCTCACACTGGGCGGGAAACCAAAACACACACATACAGAGAGACAAACAGATACACACACGCACACACACACAAACACACACACACACTGGATGGGAACTTAAACACCCTTGGTCACACACACACACACACACACACACACACACACACACACCAGAATGCACTGCCTTTCCCGTCAGCAGACATGTGAGTGTGAACTGGAAACAATCACATTACAGCCTCAGCACTGGGAGGAGCTGGACTGAACTGGTTTACTCTCAGCTGGGAGGTCAGTCCAGACGTTAGCGTCTCGGTGGCTCGCGGCGGGAAGCGCAGCGTTTACACCAATCACAGCAGCGACTGATCGCCAGGATCGGGCCGAGTGTGGGCCGATTGAACCGATGATTTTGCAGTCTGACCTGAAAAGAAACCGCACCGATCGGCATCGCAGGATGTCAGGCAACCACAACGCACACCGCCTTCTTGTTGCTATGGTGATTTTGATAAATCAGGCAACTTTTCACGTTGGCGGCTCGAAAAATGTGAACTTCAATACCCAGAAATCAGGTGTGCCAGCGGCGTCTTGTTTTGATTGGTAGAAATCAGCTGTCACTCCTACTTTACTTATAAACCAATGGCTTGTTTGAAAATGTTCACATTGTCTGTGAGGTCAGTGGGGGCGGGGCTTCAATGCTGAAGCGGCATCCCCCCTTAATGGAGAACTACCTTAAGGAAGATCTTGGTCTTTCCCATCTGCCAGTCGTCGTCTCTGCCCAGCACCGCCACAGCTATCCTCTGGCAGGTCCCTCTTAGGTCCTCCTGATGGGAGAGAGACACAGCAACAGAATGAGAGAGAGAGAGAGAGAGAGAGAGAGAGAGAGAGAGAGAGAGAGAGAGAGAGAGAGAGAGAGAGAGAGAGAGAGAGAGAGAGAGAGAAGCACGGTAGACTGAGAGAGAAAGCGATGGAGAGAATTCTCGTATTTTCTTCTTGTCTGGAAAACAGTGTTATGGTCATATATTCAACGCACACACACACACACACACACACACACACACACACACACACACAGACAATCCCCCACCTGTTTGTATGCTGGTTTGACTCCAGGCATGAGGACCCGGTAGCGGTCGACAAACTCCACGAAGGTGTAGCGGATGGGGTACCCGGCCCGGCGGATACGAATGGTCTCCATCATCCCAGAGTACCTCAGCTGACGCACACACAGCTCCCTGTCAAACAACTACAGGGGGGGGGGCGGGGTTAGGGGTTAGGGGGGCGGGGTCAGGGTGCAACCAAACCTTCACAACCTCACACAAATATAATCCATCCTGCTGCGTTTTACTGTTTTAAAGCTTCAGCCTTCCAGACATACAGTATATATCACTGTGATATTACTTAGTAGATATAGAAGAAATAAAAGCATCATGTCTGACCTATTCTATTCTATTCTATTCTATTCTATTGAACAGCGTCCAGACACTCACCATGGGTTTCTTGTACTCGTTGGGTTTGATGCAGCGTACGAAGAAGGGCTGGCAGACGCTGAGGGTTCTCATCAACAGCTCCAGAGAGCGCTTGAACTGGCTGCTCAGGGTGGGCGAGCGCTTCCTGGTCTCCGCCCCCTGGACATGCACGCGCACACACACACACACACACACACACACACACACACACAAACATACACACACGCACACACACACACACACACACACACACACACACACGCACACACACACACACACACACACACACACACACAAACATACACACACGCACACACACACACACACACACACACACACACACGCACACACACAAACATACAGGAACAAAAAAAGTCAGGGTCAGTAACAATGAGGACTCTTTTCTCTTCCTGAGTGCTGACACTAACGCTTTCCTCTCTCTCTCTCTCTCTCTCTCTCTCTCTCTCTCTCTCACTCTCTCTATCGTACGCCACTTAAAAACACAGAAACCAAGTCAAGGTTAGAGCTGTTTATAAGTTCTGCCACCTTAACAGTTTTAACTTTGTTGTACAAGGAAGAGAAACGACCAGACAGGATAATACTAATATAACAGCATGTCCCAGGTCAGCTGGATCCACTACTGCAATGTGGTATTTGAAAACAAGACATGTTCTAGTAGCTGTTTATTACATGAGGAGGAGTACACATTGAAGTAGCACCATCGTAGGCTAGCGGTGCTAACTGAGTGTTGCTGCTTCCCATGTTACTCCCTTTACCTTTTTCCTCTGGATGAGAATAATGAGGCTCACTATGCTCTATGTTAGTTGGGTATTTCTCTGTAAACAGCCAACATCATATATCTTAATACTACTACTACTACTAACAACAATAACATGGACAGGTGATGAGTTCGTGCAACACTAGATGATGGCAGCATTTACACCGGAATACAAAATCAGCTGTCCTCAGGTTTCTGTTTAAAGTCACAGGATGTTTCTACGGTCATGAGATGCTGTATCAGTGCTGCTACTCTTAGAAAGTGTTTCAGAAGGAGAGGATTACTTTAGGTTAGATACGCGTCTTTCCGCTTACCTCTCCTGTGCATGGATCTACTACATGTAGGTATTTCATGAAAAAAGTCAGAGTGTTGGTTCCAGTGCAACCGGCCTGCAGCCTCCAAAACCACAACCTCCAAACCAGGGATCAAACCAGCAGCTGGAGGCTTTTCATTCACAAGTCTCCATCATGGAGGTCTGGTTGTATTGGCTGCATACAAATAATTACTAAATATATAACAACCTAGAACCAGTTGACTGTCTGAACCAGGTTGTTGTGGTGTGTCTGTAGATCATCCAGTAACGTTCTCAGTAAAAGTGATCAGTGTGATCAGGTAGATTTGTCTCCAAATGTAGGTTACTGTGACTCAGTAAACTGTCTTGTCTTTAGCCCTAGTCTCTACTCCAAAACACTCTGAGTTGGAGCTGGAGAAGAGTCAGCTAGTTAACCTGAACACATTGGTAGCTAGCTAACTAGTTACTGTTAACATGGGACTACTAGCCACTGCTAACGCTAGCTTCTCAGATCAGTTCTCAGTCAGAAAAAGACAGAAATGAACCATTTAGACTTGATTCTGTTGACAAGTTGTACGTTCAGAAACACAATCAGCTGTTCTCAGCCACTGTTGCCCAACAGATGAAGACCTCCAATATGGCCGCCAGAGGGTGCAGCCCTCTCCTGCTACAGTAAATAACTCCCTGGGTACCACTAGTTGGTATCGGTGGCAGTCAGTTCAAACTCTGATTTTCTGTTCCTCTGTAAAAGCAGCTGAGGAAGGATGGATGAACAGATGAAGGGATGGACGGATGAACAGATGAAGGGATGGACGGATGAACAGATGAAGGGATGGATGGATGAACAGATGAAGGGATGGACGGATGAACAGATGAAGGGATGGACGGATGGTGATCATATATATTTGTTACCTTGGGGAGAGTGGAGGCAGGTAGACCCACAGAACTACTGGGAGTGTAGCCACACAGAAACTGACAAGAAGCAGCACACACACGTGTATAGAGACACAACACACACACACACACACACACACACACACACACACACACACACACAGAGGAAAGACAGAAGACACAGTAATGTTAGCTCCAGGCCATTACTGAGAAACATGCAAGGGAAGGAAAGTTGGTGAGAGAAAGTTGAAGATTTCCGCTTCTAAAATCCTGTGTGTGTGTGTGTGTGTCTGTGTGTGTGTCTGTGTGTGTGTGTGTGTGTGTGTGTGTGTGTGTGTGTTACCATAGCGACATCAGCCTGGAAGATCTGTTTGATGAACTTGTTCTTGGAGGAGTGGACCAGCTGGATGATGTCGCCATACAACGTGTCTCGGTTCTTCTCCAGAAAGCCTGCAGGACACACACACACACACACACACACACACACACACATACACACACACACACACACACACACACACACACACACACACACACACACACACACACACACACTTGTGCTTATTTGGGTTGACGTTGAACTTGTTGAGCACGTGGCCGTCTATCAAATGCATGCTGGGAAGTTGAGGTGGCTCTAACCTCGGGTTTCGTAGTAAACCACCCCAGCGAAGTGCTGGATGCCAAACTGGGTCTCGTAGCTGTTCTTGGGGGGGATGTAGTTGGTGTGGAGCTTGTGCTGGGAGTTCAGCTTGTTCAGCATGGTGGTTTCGGTGCCCTGAACACAACAGATGAGTTACACCTCCATGATACTGTCCAGGTATAGTAAGATGAGAGAAACTAGTAGAACCCATCTGACAACATGTTGACATGAGCCTCCATCCATCCACCATCATCAGGCTTTAGAGAAGGTATTTCCTGGTATTTCATAACAATAATAATAATAATAATACATTAATAAAAGCTGTACATTGTTTTTCACTTTTAACTTAATTACACATTTGAACAAAATAATTCAACATTCAATTGATAATATTCAATATTTAAACATTTATTAATACTACAAATTCTACTTCTAGAATAATGTATATAAAATGTACTTATGTACTTTTGAAACAGGCTGTAGTTACAATATAGTTCCTCTTACTTTAATACTTTACTTAGTTATAGTTCATGAGCTTGGGATTATAAGGGCAAAACTCTTATGGACTTTCCATCTTTTTAAATATTAAACCCCAAAAGTATATTTTTTTGATAATATTTATATCTGGATAACTCAATTTAAAATAAAAAGTCAGATAGAACTTCATCAAGTTACTTCAGTCACAATAGTAGAGTCAGATATTTTACTGTACCTTGAAGAACTTCTTATAGTCCCTGAATATACTGTAGTTACTTCTAGAGTACTTCAGTAGTTAGTTACTCTGGGGAACTTCTAGAGTACTTCAGTAGTTAGTTACCCTGGGGAACTTCTAGAGTACTTCAGTAGTTAGTTACCTTGGGGAACTTCTAGAGCACTTCAGTAGTTAGTTACCCTGGAGAACTTCTAGAGTACTTCAGTAGTTAGTTACCTTGGGGAACTTCTAGAGCACTTCAGTAGTTAGTTACCCTGGGGAACTTCTAGAGTACTTCAGTAGTTAGTTACCTTGGGGAACTTCTAGAGCACTTCAGTAGTTAGTTACCCTGGAGAACTTCTAGAGTACTTCAGTAGTTAGTTACCCTAGGGAACTTCTAGAGTACTTCAGTAGTTAGTTACCTTGGGGAACTTGCTCTCCTCGTCGATGAGCGAGATGATGTTCATGGGTTTGATGGCGATCATGTCCAGGGCGTCCTGGTTGTCGGTGAACTCGATGTGCTGCCAGTTGATGTGCTCCAGGTTGTACTCCTCCTGCTCCAGCTTGAACACGTGGCGGACGAAGAACTGCTGCAGGTTCTCGTTGGCAAAGTTGATGCACAGCTGCTCAAAGCTGCAGGAGAGAAGAAAGTACTCACATGATGAGAAGTACTGAAGTACTAAGGGTTTCACCTCAAGCTGATGCAACTCAAAACTACCAGAGATGGAGAAACTAACAAGAAAAATAGAGGGTGAAATGCGAAGAGCATGTTGAAATAACGAGAGGAAACCAGTTTGATAGATGCTAACAGTTTCATTCCAGATGGTACAGAGCTGCTCAACGCTGCAGGAGGCGAAGAAGACAACATGGAAATGCAACGAGTCTCATTCCAAGTTGATGCACGAAATGCTAAATGTGTGTGTGTGTGTTAGTGTGTGTGTGTGTATGTGTGTGTGTGTGTGTGTGTGTGTGTGTGTGTGTGTTAGTGTGTGTGTGTGTGTGTGTGTGTGTGTGTGTGTGTGTGTGTTAGTGTGTGTGTGTGTGTGTGTGTGTGTGTGCTCTCTACCTGTTGACGGTGAAGTTCTCAAAGCCAAAGATATCCAGCAGTCCTATGGAGCGTCTGAGGGCTTTGGGCTCGATGGACGGAGGCTTGTAGATGGCCGCATTGATCTTCTCCACGATCCACACAAATAGACGCCCATAAATACCCTACACACACACACACACACACACACACACACACACACACACACACACACACATCAAGTCACAAATATTGGTAACTGGAAGTATGTGTGTTTGTCTCTGTTGGTACCTGCAGCTCTAGCAAGGAAGAAGGCACCATTTAACTATGTGTGTGTGTGTGTGTGTGTGTGTGTGTGTGTGTACCTTGACAAATGCGTCCCGTACGTCCAGAGCTTGCTCCATGCTGAGGGGAGTGGAGACCGTCTCTCCTCTGGTGATCAGAGTTCGGCTGGTCAGACAGTTCATCAAATCCTTACCGTCCACCTACACACACAACACACACACACACACACACACATACTTTAGTCACACTGAGTATCATTTGATCCAGAGTGGTGTGTTCGCCTGTCAGCCATTAGAGGGCGCTCTCCTCCATCTCTCTCTCTCTCTCTCTGCAGGAACAATGTTGTCACCCTCCAATCAATACCCAAAGCCATTGATTAGCCACTGAAGGTCAACAGGGTGGCATAGCGGGGTTCAAGCCTCTATCTGCCCTTGAGCAAGGCGCTGAATCCCTGCCAGGGTTCCCACACTCACTTGGAAATCCAATTCAAGGACGTTTCAAGGACGTTTCAAGGTCTTGATTGGTGATGTTCAAGGACTTAAAATTGGTGTGTGTTTAAGACAAGACATTGGTCAAAATTAGACATGAGACATTATTTACTCTTGATCTTGTCACGTCCCGGAGAAATCATTTTAAAAAAAACATCTACCGCAGGACGGAGAGGAAAGATGCTTTAAGACGAGAAGCTTCAAGACCTTCAGCACCTTATTTTGTTATTGTTAGGAGACTCAGTTACACAACTCTTTCAAAATGGATGACTCTGCCATTACTTAAACAGATCACATAACAACACCCACACTGTCTCC
>JAXDDX010000003.1:16442500-16445000 GCA_034670405.1 Hoplostethus atlanticus
GAAGTAGCAGTTGTCTGCGATGGCGAAGATGTGGGGGGGCATTTCACCGATCTTCTTGTTGGTGTAGAGGCGGATCTGGTCAGCCGTGTAGATGGGCAGCAGCTGGTAGGGGTTGACCGCCACCAGGATGGAGCCGGTGTACGTCTGCAGCCAGAGGAGCCACGAGTCAATGGGGGGTTTGGGGGTACAGTCTAAACATGGTCCGCCTCATGGATGGATTCAAGGCTTGGTATTCATGCTAGGGTTCGACCAACATGGGTTTTAAGACCGATACCAATGCAGATATTTTTGGATTGAAGCTGCTGATAGCTGATATTTTATCTTTAAATATGACCATTTTGATGCCAAAAAAATTAAACTTAAACTTAAATAAGTAGGCCATAGGCAACTTCTAATCACATAAACTGCATCATATCAATTATTGTTGACTGTCCGATTTTCCAATTTTCAATAAAAGGTCAATTTTGGCCCAAAGTATCGGCAAACTGGTAATATCAGTCTAACCCTAATCCATCCATCCATTCATCCATCCATCCATCCATCCATCCATTCATTTATTCATTCATTCGTAGTTAGCTTGCAATGTGAAAAGTTACGGCTGGAATGGAAATGCCTGAAGTGAACACTGATACTAAGGGAAACAAATACATGAAGGGTTTCATTCCAAAACGAATCATCCAGATCTTTTTTCCTGTTGTTCATTGCTCAATATTTCCAAAATAATGATTGCATCCTCTAAAATGTCACTATTTTGGTGAGATTTCTGATTTCAGAAATCATTTTCTAAGGAAATGTAGTTTTTTCAAAATCTGGAAATCTGATTTTGGAGTGAAACTCTTCAAAAGCTCGTTGAATCATGAAGTTCACATGGCGGCGCTGAGAGGCTGGTTGAGGGCCAGAGGTGACGCAGGTCTCGTAGTTCAGATGGTGGAGGATGACAATGAGAGCGTATCGGTGTCCGCCACTGGAGAACCAGCGGCCATGTTGGAAATGAAGCAGCATGCACACAGGCTGCAGCCCTGAGCTCAGTTCCAGGAACCCTGGACCAGCAGTCCTGCTATGCACTTTGACTGAAACCTGATGCCTCCAAACAGAAACTTTTCAAAACTGTTTTCCCTTTGTGTCCGTGCAGTTCTGTCATTTTATTAAACATTTTAGATAATTTGGCTTCAGCCCAAGGTCAGGAAATATTTTGTACATGTGGGAGACAATAGCAGCATCGATTGTCACAGAAAAGCTGGAGATGCAAAAATGAAAAATCATGAGGAGAGATTCAATTTCAATCCCGTCCCCCGAGTTTCATTCCAGAATGAGCTGTCAGCCACTGGAGTAAAACTCTGACAAAACGATTGTTGGTTTGAAGTCAAGCACATTACAAGACCTTTGACCTTTGGTTCTGTTTTTAACAATAGAACCATCTACGGTTTTGAAAGACTGACTGATGAATTTCAGGGACCAAGAAAATTGATATATTGGAAAGAAACCCACGATTACTATATGATTGCAACTTTATAAGGCAATGAAATGCTAAAATAAAACATGTTCCAACATGCCACATGCAGGACGTTCCTACAGACTCAACGCTGTCAAAGTCTACACGTTTATGAACTGTTGACTGATCGGACAGCATCGGCTCTGCTTTTATTTCAGGCTTGCAATGAAGGATGTAAATAAATCAAGCGCTCCCTGACTGCTTTTCAAATATTTTCCTCTGATGTCTCCCCAGTCATGCTTTAAGATGCAGCACTGGACTGGAGTTCACTTACCCTGCCACCACAATTAGTCTTCAGAGGGAACAGGGAGAAGGAGGAAGGACAGCAAGGAGGGCAAGACAGAGAAAAAGAGGCAAGATGTGGAGTCGAGAACGAGGAAAGACAGTGGTTGTAGTTGGCAGCTCCCACTAGGGTGGTGCTGATAAAGAGCATGCAAACCCTGGATAAAGGCTGAAAAACACACAAGGGTCTTAAAGTCACATTCAGAGAAACACGCCGGCTTCCACTGGAACCTGTATTAGTGTATTATTTGAAGGTCCTGGTCTTCAGTAACTATAGTACTGCAGTAGTGCTCACTTCTCCCTTACAGTAGGGTTAAGGTTAGGGTTAGGGTTAGGAATATCACCTGCTCCTCTCTACTGTATGAACTGGTTGTAGTGGCATGCAGTGTGCAGTATAATAGTGTAGCTATAGTAATGCATTAGTACTGTATTCAAGTGCTGTGTAGTATTATATCTCTGTCAGAGCTGTGGTGTACCCGTAGTACTGCAATATTACTTACATATATGAGTTTGTCCCGGTATCTGATGAGCAGGTTGCGGAGGATTCCGGCTTCGTTGAGATCTCCCAGCCGGATCATGTCCTCCACCCCGTGGATGGAGGTGGGATGCATGGGCTTGATGTTGGTGGCATTCTGGGGGGAGATCCAGTGCTCCTGGAGGAGGGAGGGGGAGGAGGTGGAGGAGATGATGGGTTATGATGGGGGGAGAGAGGAAGAGAGAGGGAGG
>JAXDDX010000003.1:16450000-16452500 GCA_034670405.1 Hoplostethus atlanticus
TTACTGTTACTCTTACTGTTACTGTTACTGTTACTGCTACTGTTACTGTTACTGCTACTGTTACTGTTACTCTTACCTTTACTGTTACTCTTACTGTTACTGCTACTCTTACTGTTACTGTTACTCTTACTCTGCTGAATTTTTAAGTACAAGTAAAGTACTGGTGTAAAAGTCTACTTAAGTAAAAGTAGCTCCTTTAAAATGTTCAAAGTAAAAGAGTAAGAGTTCCTTAAAAACTACATATAACTTATAACTTATTATGTGTATATATGTAAACATGCCGCCCGTCCGCTGTACATCCTGGTTCTCCTACATGTTTATTGTGTATTTTATTGCATTTATCTCTTGTATTTTCTATTTTTTCTATTTTGTACTGTTACAGTACCGAAGACTGATCTTGCAGCTACACCAGTGTTACATCATGAAGCAGGACGGAGGACTTCTACCATGACTACCACTCTACATGCTTTGGACAAACGTGACCGAGGCAGGTGACGGCGTTGGTGTAGCATTCGGAGGATGATGTAATGTCCCTGCCACCTGCAGTGGATGGGGGTGTGGCTTCTCGCCATCTCTTCAGGTAAATAATTCAGACCAGGTGTTCACTTACGCCTGCTAATGGCTGTGTGTCATTCCTCTGTGGGACGGTAACGACAGGGAACAAACCACACAGATGGAAGGAAAGCAGGCCTTCACACTAAGGGTTATTCCTATTTAAGTCAACTTTATTACCTGGTTTTAAAACATCCATCTTAGGTTTACCAGAGGAGATTCAACAGGCACATCAGTCAATACCTTATTTATTTAGCCTCTGTGGGATGCTTTCTGTTGGCAGGAAGCCAACGTGCCCTTGCCAGACCAAAAAACAGAGAGTCCCACCTTCATAGACATTCCTGAAGAGAAGTTTCAGTTCGTTCAACACAGAGGGGATACGATGCTTTGTGAGATTCATCACGCACACCGATGTGTCTAGACATTTCCAGGGCTGCAGTGAGAGACCTAATGATTGTTTGCAATGCCACAAAACCCTTCATGTGATCATATAAATGAGGCTAGCATTAGCAAGTACCTGGCAGACAGGGGAGCAAAATGCACTGACCTAAAGAAAACACATGTGTGATCACAGGCTGGTTTGGTTCAACTTTATTAAAGTTGATCTTTGGAGTTTTGCTGTGATTTTCAGATTTTCAAAATCTCGAGGGCTCACTTGAAGTCATACATCTTGTAATTCTCAACATGTACAAGCTCACTCCGCGGTAGATCTTGTTCATTGAACAGCACCGCTCAGTAATACTACTACAGACTCAGCATACAGCAAGGTGGAATACTTCCCCAGGTATCAGTCTGCCCCCTGGTGGTAATCATGAGCTTTTGTATCACCAGCTATGACATCATGCTTTGTAGGTGGTTTCTGCAGCAGCGTTTTATTCTCATCAGGGTGGAAAAGCCTCTGAAACAGCATGTAGAGCATCACGGGACACCAAAACTCTCCACTACAACCCGAGATAATGAGAGTCTGATCTGGTAGAGGAGAGTCTGATCTGCAGCTACACTTTATTATAAATGACTTACAACTGGCGGCTCAGCTCATTTACATTTAGATAGATCGTTGAGACAAGTCAAAGGTCAAAGGTCGAAGCTGTTGATGCTGTGAACCGGGCCGTAAAGTCAGACCGGCTCCTCCTGCTTCAATTTACAATTAACATTAACATTTACTTCCTTTCTGCCGTTCTCCCTCCGTAACGAGACACAGAACTCATGTGTGTGTGTGTACTTGCATGTTTGCGTGTGTTGTTATGAGTGTGTGTGTGTGTGTGTGTGTGTGTGTGTGTGTGTGTGTGTGTGTGTGTGTGTGTGTGTGTGTGTGTGTGTGTGTGTGTGTGTGTGTGTGTGTGTGTGTGTGTGTGTGTGTGTGTGTGTGTGTGTTCTCTATGTTTGTATCTAGTAGCCTAGAACATTGCATGGGCCTCCATTGTAAACGGTTCCTCCCATGATGCATTTTGCATGAATGGAACTGGTTATCTCTCTCTCTCTCTCTCTCTCTCTCTCTCTCTCTCTCTCTCTCTCTCTCTCTCTCTCTCTCTCTCTCTCTCTCTCTCTCTCTCTCTCTCTCTCTCTCTCTCTCTCTCTCTCTCACTCACTCACTCACTCACTCACTCACTCACTCACTCTCACACTCACACACACACACACACACACACACACACACACACACACACACACACACACACCAACCCCCATCCCTGTCCGGTTGCATTGTGGTGGTCCTGCTGAATGAATGCCAGCCTCTCATCACAGAGGAATGTAACATCTCACTGAGCAGAGACGGAAAACAACCAGGAAACAACAGATAAACAAATAAATGACTCAACGAAACAACAAACCATCCAGACTAGCAACCTCTGAGACCAGGAGGGGATGGAACAAGCCGGTTTCTCAAGTGACTGAACAGAACCAGAACACATGCACAACCCATGTCCATGATTGTCAAGAGACTAAC
>JAXDDX010000003.1:16457500-16477500 GCA_034670405.1 Hoplostethus atlanticus
ATACCACCACACACACACACGCACACACACACACACACACACACACACACACACACAGCAGGAATCCAATAACCACTCTAGTAAAGAGACTAATCTCTAGGTTTCCTGTAGTAAATGGATGGAGAGTAATGTGCCCTCAAGCCTCTGTCTGACTGACACACACACACACACACACACACCACACACACACACACACACACACACACACACACACCACACACACATACACACACACACACAGACACAGCCCATCAATATTTCAGCATCTAATTACCCCAGCAGAGGTCTGGGACAAAGGTTGTGGGCAGCCATGGCCAGTGTGGTTGTGTATGTGTGTGTGTGTGTGTGTGTGTGTGTGTGTGTGTGTGTGTGCGTACCTCTGTCTTAACATATCATGTTTTATGTATGTATTTGTAGGTTAAAACACGCCAGCAAAGGTGAGCAATAAAGCATCCTGCAAGACACTCTTATTTTGTATTTTTTGTTGCAACTAAACTAAAATAAAATAAAATAAAATAAAATAAAATAAAATAAAATAAAATAAAATAAAATTACTATTATTACTATTTGTGATGTCACAATCGGTAGCGTAGTCACGTGATCTGATGTTTCTGCATTACATTACATGTTGGTCGTGGTGTCAGAGAAGCTTCTTGTGTGAGCGAGAGAGGTAGACGTAGAAAGAGAGAGATATGAAAAGAGAGAGGAAGAATAGAGTGGTAGAACGAGTGGAAAATAAAGAGAGAAGTAGAGAGAGAGAGAGAGGAAGAAAAGGAGGTGGATGGAGGTAGAGAGAAAGACAGATTGATGGAGGTGGAGAAGGGCAGAGAGACTGGAAGGTAGAAAGAGGGAAAGGGCGAGAGAGGTAGTTATATAATCCTCTCTCTCTCTCCCTCACTGTCCCCCCCACCTCATCTTGTCACCGATCATCTGAGCGTCTGACCGAACGCCCGTCTGAAATTCCATCAGCCAGACAAACTCACCACAGGGAGAGAGAGAGAGAGAGAGAGAGAGAGAGAGAGAGAGAGAGAGAGAGAGAGAGAGAGAGAGAGAGAGAGAGAGAGGAGAGAGAGAGAGAGAGAGAGAGAGAGAGAGAGAGAGAGAGAGAGAGAGAGAGAGAGAGAGAGAGAGAGAGAGAGAGAGAGAGAGAGAGAGAGAGAGAGAGAGAGAGAGAGAGACTCTACACTGTGACCAGGATCTTCAAACCTTCAAACATTGAAAGGAAAAAGTTCAAAACACTGAAGGCAAAGAGCTTTTCCAAGCCCAGGTTCTTCATGGTCTCACTACGATGAGCTGCAGTGGGTTTTTCCACTTCATCATATTTTTGTCAACTAGAATGAAATAAAAGGTTTTCAAAATCACTACAGGGCAGGATGTTAGTCTTCATTCACAAAAAGGGACAAGAGGCAAAAGATCTGAGGTTGGTGAGTCCAGCTTCCTCTGGATGTTTCGGTCTTCATACTAACTTATTTATGTAGTAAGAAGAAGCTCAAAGGGCTTTACATAAAAGCAATAAAAGCAATAAAAGCAATGACAAGACAGGATAAAATCATAAAAAAAACAACTAAAAATAATAAAAGTAAAACAAGAATAAAAATAACAATACTGGATTTTACAAACCAATAAAATGTAATGAAAGACTTTTCTAAAAAAGTATGTTTTAAGTTGGCTCTTAAAACTAACAGTTGATATGTTTTAAATTCAGTTTCATCACTTCCTGTGGGCGGAGCAATGACCACACGACACCAGGATTTGGGTAAATGGGCCGGGCGCTCTTCTCTGATCAGGTGGGATGTTTTTAGTGCAGCTTTGAGCTGACATTTTATCTGCCAGGATGGTGGAATGACACGCTAAAGACAATCTGGTTTGGAACGTAAAACACTCAGCTCAACTCAACTCAACTCAACTCAACTCAACTCAACTCAACTCAACTCCCAAGTGCCCTCCCACCCCCTGCTGAGACCCCCCATCGAGAGGGGCAGATCGGTGTATTAATTCCCCCTAATGGGATGACAGATGCTTTTGTCAGCTGAGACAAGTCGGCCACGGCTGAACGTTTTGGTCATCGGCCGTCGACAGCCAATCAGATTCCCACGTTTCCCTGTTTCCCTACAGATGTGATTTTGTTTCATGAACAATAGTTTCACCTGGCGAGCGCAAAAAGGACTAGAAGTCAATTCCAGACGTTCAAATCCTCCTTGGGGTTGATGGGAAGCTCTGAAGCCATTTTATTGATCGATGCTAACTACACAGTCTTTGCTAGCTAGCTACTTTGTGTCGTCAAAATAAAACAAACCTGATTTGTGTGTTCAAACCTTTGTAGCTGCAGAGAGTCTCTCATAGAGCGACACATCAACCAAGTCACTGGCAATGTGATGGATACATTTCTAGTCAAATTATCAGTTTGCCTTGATAATCCCGCTAACATAACCCCCCCCCCCACACACACACACACACACACACACACACACACACACACACACACACTCCTCTAACATCCAGGACCCAGGTTTATAGCACTAGGGTCCGTTACATCAGTCCTGTACTGGTAATGTTCAACAAAGACTTGAAAACGAATCGGGACTAGAGTATATTTAGATGGCTCTTCCTCCTGAGTAACTAGTTGAAGTCTAGTTGATGTTACCGTGTCCTGCGGTTCAGACTTCAGACACATATCTTGTATCAACAAGCTGTGTTGAAATCTGGATATTGACTTACGGAGCGGAGCTACACCCAGGGCTGAGAACGATCTTGTAATTTTGACATCAAGATAAAAGGACAAAAGCTTCCTGGGTACCCAGGGAGGGACCAGGAGTCACACCAGACTAGGCTGGACAGTCGAACCAGATCTATGAAGCAGATCTGACCATATAACTTGACCACTAGTAGAAGACTGGTTACACTGGGCAGCTCCCAGGTATGAAGGATGATTGTGAGAATTCATGGTTAGCAAGTTTTCACTCAATAAATAAAAGAGAAAAGAAAAAATACCATTTCGATGATCTGTGCTTTAAGGGAAGACTCGTCGCCATGCGGTGTTCTGATCCAGTTCAGTGTCTTTGCTTGATTTTGTTTATTTGCTTGTTTCTTTTGTTCAGGTGTTTTTGAATAAGCCAAAGAGAAGTGCTGCTAAAAGAACTTCAGAATAAGAGCCAGAGAGAAGTTGAATCTGTTTAAATAAGAAAAACTTTTGCTGAAAATAAAAACTTTATTCACTGCTGAAAACTCACATAAGCTCCGCCTCCTGTAGAATTTAATACGAAACACTGCATTACTTTTCACAACTATAACTACCAACTTCATATAACAACAAGCTGATTAGGAAAAATACAACCTGAAGTGAAATCTTTGTTTGAAGAAAATTAGGTTTTATCTTAAATGACCCATGTAGATGTTCAAGATGTTCAAGATGTTCAAGATGTTCAAGATGTTTAAGATGTTTACTTTCGCTGGAGCATCGACTCAGTAACTCAGTAACTCAGTAACTCATGATGAAGGCAGCTCCATCAGT
This sequence comes from Hoplostethus atlanticus, assembly GCA_034670405.1. NCBI lineage: Eukaryota > Metazoa > Chordata > Actinopteri > Trachichthyiformes > Trachichthyidae > Hoplostethus > Hoplostethus atlanticus. The sequence continues at coordinate 16,461,012 of JAXDDX010000003.1, forward strand.
TTACACTGAGGAATCAGAATGGCATGTCATCAAGACAACGGTGTTAAAATAAACCATGTCCCTTTGTCCCTTTAACACACACACACACACACACACACACACACACACACACACACACACACACACACACACACACACACACAATAAGGAGCTTTAAGCATTAAAGCCAGCATGCCTCTATAAGCCTACTGACTGACTGGTCTTACCTCTTTGCGTGATCTGAACTCTTCTTCCTCTCTCTTTCTTTCTCTCTCTCTCTTCTCTCTCTCTCTCCTTCCTTCCGGACGGTTTCGATCCTTCAGGTGTGCCCTGATGGACGGAGGGAGGGATGAAGCAGAGGAGGAGAAAAGGAGGAAGGGTATCTTTCTGTTTCTTCAGGAGCAGATGGAGGTAGAAGTGACTACTTTCCCTTTCCTCTCCTCCTCCCTCCCTTTCTTTCTCTTCTTTTTGTGAGGAAATAGCAGCAATGACTCCTTCTCTCCTTCTTTCTCCCTCCTTTCTTTCAATGTGGAGGAATGAGAAGTGACTCCTCTCTCTTTGCATGGAGGTATAAGGAGTGACTGACTCCCTCCTCCCTCCCTCCTCTTTCTTGTTGTTGGCGTGGAGGTATTAACGGTGACACGGCAAGCAGCTCATTCACTGCCACTGATCCCTGTTGTAGAGAGAGAGAGAGAGAGAGAGGGGGGGGGGGGGGGGGGGGGGAGAGGGGGAGAGACTCAGTGGGGGGCAATGAAGTACAACGTAGAGGAGGTCAGACATGTAATTAGACACACACAGACCCATGACTCGGTTAGACAGGACTACAGCTTACACCCTCTACATGCAAACCTACAATCAGGACCAGGATCGGTCAGGATCGGTACACGCAAGGACACACACACACACACACACACACACACACACACACACACACACACACACACAGACAGACACACACACACACAGACACACAGACAGACAGACTATTGTCTGGACAGTATTAAGAGCACGGCGGCGGTAAAGGTCATGGCTGTCGCTGTTAATGTAACAGATCAATCAGCCTGTTCATACAGCTGACTGACTCTCACACACACACACACACACACACACACACACACACACACACACGTAAAGAGCATCTGCACGCCATTTACACACGCTCAGTGGATTCGTCTCACACTCTGCTCACACTAACTGCATACACACACACACACACACGCACACACTACAAAGACAATACAATGTGGCTTTCAGTTCAGTCGTGTTTATTACAGTCAACTGCTGTAAACAATATGGACACAGAACTCATCTTCTACAGCCTTCATAACTCCGTCACCATGCAGTACACCGCCAACAAATGCTGTATATGGGTACGTACATAATAAGTACATACACTTCAAAGGTATTTAATAAAGTACACATTAAGTAAAAACCTCCTGAGACCTTTAAACTGAGTCACCAGGGGGATGAAGGCATGTAGACCTGACATACCAGAGAAAGGAGGGCAGAGAGACACTGGAAAGTGGTGAAATGTTCCTTTAAGTGGTTTGTAATCGTACCGACTCAGTACTCAGGTTCAGCGGTTGCTGCAAGGAATTCTGGGATCCGATGAGACGGGCGAAGGTAAAATATTATAAAGCTCAGTGAGTGACTTATCAACTTTTTGAGAAATTCTACATCTAGATTTTGGAGACGAACTCGTTAGATGGTGAATTTCTCTCTCGCCTTTTTTTAATTGGCTGTCCCTCCCACAGGCCCCACCCACAGGCCCCACCCATAGCTATGTTTCAATGAGTTTGAGCCTAAAACGCCATTTCTAAAATGGTGGGAAAAAATCAGAAGAATTTAAAGCTGCACTAGGCAAGATTTTGATGTAAGAAATACCCCCGTCTAGATCACAAGTTGGGGCAGCAAGAGAGACGAGCGTCCCAAACCCGCTGACTGAGACACTGTGGATTCGTCTCTTCTCCGCCTACAGGAAGTGACGAATTAAAACTAAACTAAAACATCAGCGAGCGGGCACTCCGTCCAGAGAGATGGCTGAACTCCTTCACCACCTCCGGACGCTGAGACGAAGACATTTAGTTCACGGGTTTCTGGGTAATGAAGTCCTTCAAACCTTCAGTTACCTCTCGCTGCCACTAGGGGGCGCCAAAGTTGCCCAGTACAGCTTTAATATGTCTAAAATATACAGGATGTTATTTTGTCAACCAAGGACTTACGTTACCCAAGTTAAGTTACTTAGCTATTTTGACAATGTGCTACTAGGAACATATTGATGATTATACCTTTTTCACATCACATTTATCTCATTTTCAAATGTATTTCTGTGCTTGAGTGTTTACAAAATCCATTTAAAAAAACTGATTAATGGAAAAAAATGACTCCCCAAGTTCATGATTAAACATCTCTAAAAGCCAACAACTCAACCAGTGACTTCAGTTTGCAATTATTTCAAATCATTTATTTTTACGAGAGCAGGTTTCATTTTTAGTGGATGCTCTGAGACTCCTAATAGAGATATCAGTGGGTTGAACAGTTAAGAAAAGTGGAGCAGAGCAAGAAATTTAAGATCGGTGGTGCTGCTGTGAAACTGAATCTTAATCTGCTGGCTCCAGTAATGAAAGGAGCCAGTGTGTGTGTGTGTGTGTGTGTGTGTGACGTCTCAAACTCTGCTAAATGGATTTCACACTATACACTCTGCAGGTTCTCCAGAGACTCGTTTTAAAATATTTCTTCTCACAGGAAAAGGTGATTGTTTTCATCACCCCCCCCTTTTTTTAATTTTATCTCACTTGCACAAATGATTGATTATTGTCTTCTGTCTTGTGTCACTGTCTGGGAGATTTTTATTACTTGGTTTCTATGTTTTATGTCCAAATAAACATTAACAAGTTCAACCTACTACCTACAGCATTTTACTTAGTTTACATTGCAGGGAGTTCGGACGTCGGTAGGATGGTGCAGGATTGGCAGCACCAGTTCCTCCAGAAATATCTTGGGACCCAACTCTCTCTTCCCACCACCCAACCCGGTCACTGGAACCCACCGGCCCAGTCTGTTAAGGCAAGAGCATTTCAGATGAGCTAAAAGTGTCCATGTGCTGTTGTTGTTAACACATTTTGCAGAGTTGTTGGACAAAGAATGGGAGGTTGAAAAAAGCTTCATTTCAATCATAGTGATGAAAACAGACTTGAACCAGATCCACCCACTGTGTCGACACATGTGGCCATCTGAAATTCAAAAAGTGCTCATCTCCTGTACATAAAAGTGCTGTCCATACGTCTTCACCCAGCCGTTATGTGGAAGAGCCCTTGAGTAAGACGTCCTGCTCACTCTCCATAAGAGCATCAGCTAAATGCCCAAGTTAAAATGTAACGTAAAAGACTTAATATATAAAGACGTCTGTGTTAAACTGTTAAACATGTTAGTTCTGTTTCAAAATGGATCAGTGGCATTGACCCAATGAACCAATAGGAGTAAATACAACATCTACAAACAACACAGCTCATGTATTGATTGTACATCAAATATGGTGAATTTAGACACTACTGTAAACTTCTAGTTATCTATCTGCAAGATGAAGTAAACTGAAATGCTTTAACAATCATAGTGAGAAAATCATGATGAAATAGGAAAACAAAAGTAAATCATCATCTGCGGTATACTGACCTCTCTTTAAGACAGTGGCCACGTTTACATGCACTTCAAAAATGCAATTATAATGCAATTAAGGCAATAAAGTGAGTAAGGCAGTAAAGTGAGTGATCGCAGTAACACGGAGGATTTTATTGGCATTAACAGACACCAGGTACGTGTAAACATCTTCTTGGCATTTCTTGAACTGTGGTGGAGGTGCACATGCGCCGGTGGAAGGTGGAAGTGTAGTCCGTACTGGGCTGGACCAAGATGAAAAACTTAAGGGGGTGTTGGAACAACGGAACAAGTTTGGGTCCGTGGGAAAGTGAAGGCTGCAGACCAGAGCAAAAAAACAAAACTCAAAACTCCCTCACTTCCACCTCCTTCATGAAATTATTTTTTTTTAGCAATAAAAACTCTGATTCCCACAATTCTCTCTGGGTAATCAATCACTCATGTAAACAAGATTATTATGGGAAATGGTTTAATTGGACTACTGCCATACTCACATTATTGTGCAGATGTAAACGCAGCCCAGACGATCTATATCGCCCTGAGCAGTCACAGATTGGTACATCGGCCCAAATCAATATGGATACAAATGGCAACAAGAAATATAAATATCTTGAAAATATAAAAGTTGGCATTTTTCTGGTGATTCCTCCAGTACTGCTATCCTTATGTCATGACCTTTACATGGTGGCAGAGAGGCCTAGTGGTTAGAGTCCTCCAACCAGACCACCTTCTGCCCTGCTGAATGTCCTTGAGCAAGAAACTGAATCCCTACCAGCTCTAGCTGTTCTGCAGCTGACCCTGACCTCTGACCTCCCTGTGGAGGCGGGGCAAGAGGAAAGGGCATTTCCAGAATTTACAGGGACCAGTATCACATTATTGTTACTACAGAGGAAATAAGGCTGATGCTGCCTGGGCTGAAGCTGTGGCTGGTTCCTATATCTGTGCTGCCACCCTGTGGTCGGACATGGTACTGCATGGGACACAGACACTGCCCTCAGTGGAAAACCCTCAAGTCTGTCTTTCACTTGACTGCTGTCTTTAAAACAGTTCAGTTTGGGTTTTCTTCAAAAGTCAAACTACGAAAGGCTTTTGGCACAAGAGGGTTGCTGTATCAAGCTTATAGATGAGAAAATAAAAAATGCATTATATTTTGTATTGATTGAATCAATGTTGAATTGTCCTGTGCCCCAGCTCCCATTTCGCATCCCTTCTAGGATGCATTTACTGTAATTCAACAGGGACACAAAATGGCACAAATTAAGTATAGTATAGTCTTATGTGGGTCTGTATGAGGTACGCACCTCCAGTATGTCATATTGTCTCTAGATATTGTCTCCCTAACATAATAAATCAGTCAAGAACCATATCTGGTCATTATGTTCTCAGTTTGTAGTAGAAGGCACTGGAGGTTGTGTACTTTCAGGTCAGTGGGTAGAAAATGGCATGACCACTGCCAGAGCTTTGACTTCCACTGAAGGCAGTTATATTAAAAATGCATCCACTCCTAATACTAAAAGATGATCTGGAGAAAAGTGTCCCCAAATGGATTATATTAACATTTACACCCCAAATGATTTGGACTGACTTGGCAAATGAAAGTGGACATATCTGGTGTGACTGAAGGTTACAAATTGGCACGTTGCCAAATAAAACAACACTGTATGGATAGCTTTGGTCCAAAATAAGAGAATATACTGTTAACATGCTGTGACGATGCGTGGCGTGAACAAGCGTTAGTCTGATATATTTGACAAACATGCTTTATGTAGAAACTAGCAGCTCAAGGAGGATGGGAGGTTGGGTCAGGTTGTGTTCTGGTTTCTGGATCGGCTGCTGTGTAAATAATCTGATGCACTATCACCTAGTTTGTGTAATGAATATAAGAAAGTAAATATATGAACTATTGTCTCATTTATTAGTTTATGTCGCTATGTCGTCTAGGCCAGGTGTTATCTTGAGACAGTATTTCTGCTCTTTACCAATCAAGGCAATGTTGCCATGAAACCTTTTTGTTCATGAGGAATTGTTTGTCAAAAGCAACTCTTCTTCCCATGCAAATGAAAATATTTCCTCACCAACACGTTTGGGGTCAATGCCTCCATTAGCGTGTCATGACAGAATTACATCCACTACCAAGGACGTGATTAAACTGTCATCATATAAAGATGTGCTCCATGGAAATCAATAACATGCAGCACAAAAGTGCATGAGATATTATTGTGACTGCATGGATAGAAGAGTGCATTTTTATCATAGACCTTTTTTGGATGTGCATTCTTCTTGAAAGTAAACTGTAGAAATTGCCAGAACCAATGGTAAACTAGTGGGAAAACTTGGTAAACTTTTCAGTAAACTGTAATGTTAACAAGAACAGATTCGTTCTGATTGGACAGCCCGTTTTCACAAACCAATCAACTGCGATTGGTCGGTTTTGGGGTCGGTCTCAGATGTTGGTGAGCCCCCTGCTGGTCACCATGGTGATAGTGAGGGTTCCGGGGAGGTCGTTGTCACGGCGATCGCCCTTGTCTCTCAGGTGGATTGTCTGCTGGAGGTCGCCGGGTTCGGCCGGCAAGGTCACCTGACCCATGAAGGAATCCATCAACACGTTATGGTTGTAGAGCTGACAGGACGAGAGAGAAAAGTATTCCAGCTTTAAGAGTACTAGAAGAAGAACTGAAATATGTGCACTATGAAATCAGTGAGAAAATAAATATATATATAAATATATAAAATACAAATAAAGAAATACGCACTTCATAACAAATGAAAGGAATATGAGAACACACACACACACACACACACACACACACACACACACCTCTATGCTGATGGGCTTGTTGGCTTTCTTCCTGTAGAAGAGGCCCTTGGTGTCGAAGACGGGGCTCCTGGTGTCTTTGTGGACCGGAGAACGAACCTTCTCCCCTTCACAACGGATTATTACATAGGGGTCTGACGCTGGAAAACACACACACACACACACACACACACACACACACACACACACACACAAAGATACACATTTTAATTACTGCATTGTGATTGTTTAGAAATATTAAATGATGGACTTCAGGTAGTGACTCTTGTCTAGTAGTCCCATGTTAACAGTAACTAGTTAGCTAGCTACCAGTTAGTTCAGGTTCACTGAGCTGACTCTTCTCCAGCTCCAACTCAGAGTGTTTTGGACTAGAGACTAGGGCTAAAGACAAGACAGTTTACTGAGTCACAGTAACCTACATTTGGAGACAAATCTACCTGATCACACTGATCACTTTTACTGAGAACGTTACTGGATGATCTGCAGACACACCACAACAACCTGGTTCTAGTCTGGTTACGTAGGTAGACATTATTTACGTGGTTTGTGATGCAACTTTAAAACCTCTTATTTCTATAATGTACCTCCATCAGAGTCTTGTCCTGCCAGCCCGTCGGCCCTCATCACGTGGACCTGCGTCACCAGAGAGGGGTAACCACACAACCCTGTCCAGCAAGTCTGAGGAGGCTCGTCTTGAGTTAACTCTCTATAGGAGGAGAGAGAGAGAGAGAGACAGAGAGAGAGAGACAGAGACAGAGAGAGAGAGAGAGAGAGAGAGAGAGAGACAGACAGACAGAGACAGAGAGAGAGAGACGAGACAGAGAGAGAGAGAGAGACAGAGAGAGGGAGAGAGACACAGAGAGAGAGAGAGACACAGAGAGAGAGAGAGACAGAGAGAGGGAGAGAGACACAGAGAGAGAGAGAGAGGGAGAGAGACACAGAGAGAGAGAGAGAGAGAGAGAGAGAGAGAGAGAGAGCGAGACAGACAGACAGACAGTTACTTCATCTTTCTGCAGGTCAAAGTTGCAGCCAGTGTTGGGTGGTACCCAACAGTCCCCAATCAATAAATGTGTTGGATTCTCCCAACATTACGCCCCATCTCCTGGTGTACTATGTATTGGTCCTCTCACACTGAGCTGGTTCAGATGAGAAATGGTAGAAAACGTTCTCTGGATGGAAGAATTCACACTAGTTGAACCTTATCCAGTAAAACGACGACACAATGAACCAGGTTGGTTAGTAGGTAGTTCTGCTCTTTACACATATTTCACCCCTGTGGAACAAAACTTTAATATACTGTATGACATGAGTAGTACACATATGTATTAACAGTAGTAGTAGTTGCAGTACATATATGCCATGCTGTATTTGATTCATGTAAAGTTCCCAGCATCAGATACGGGAAAAGCCTTGCACTGAGTGTCTCCCAACACTGTTTTGTCTGTGCTGGTGACCTTTTTTAAAGTGAGAGATGACGCAACAGCCAATATTGGAAGTGAAGTAGAAAAGTGATGTGTAGGGAGTGATGAGTAATAATATCACTTTACTTTGACAGAGAATAGACTCAAGCAGAAACATTAGAAGCATTAAATGAACTGTGTCCCTACTTGCAGTCTGAGGGGACGTCGGTGAAGATGCGGAGCAGGAAGTCTCCCTCCAGGCTGGGGTCAAAGGTCGTGGGGAGGACGACGTAGCGTCCTTCCTTCAGGTCGATGCGCAGGAACACACACCTGGAGTTGATGTAGACGCTGCCGCCAACCTTCTGCTGGGTGACGTGCATCCGGTAGGTCCTGTTCATCTCCACCTAGACAGACAGACAGACAGAGAGGCAGACAGACAGACAGACAGACAGGCAGACAGCAACAAAGAGACAGACAGAAACACAAGACACATTTCCATTTAGCTGATGCTGCTAACATGAATGGAATAAGCTTCAATTCCTTCAACATGAATAAACTACACCTTCCTGACATACTCACTTCACTACACACATATGGATCCTAATGTACCTAAAGGACGAATACTAGGAAAGGAAACAGACCAAGTGCTGAGGAGGAAGGTAGAAGGGAAAATCTTGTGCATGTAATAAAACCTATGACAAGATACACACACACACCTAGCATCCCTTCCATCACAGACTAGCATGTACCTAGTCATACAGCCAGGAGATTTTTGAACATCTCAAATTCACACACACACACACACACACACACACACACTCCGTGCTGACCCTGTGTATGTCAAAGCCTATGGCCAGGTTTTCTCCTCGCCCCTCTCTCAGCCTGGCCCGGCGGTCTCTCTGCTGCAGACAGATCAGCACCTCGTCCTCCTCCTTCTTCACGTCGAACACATACTACACCGAGAGACAAACACAAGACGTATCACTACCCACACACAGACACAAGGCAGAGAGTCACACACACATTGTTGTTAGTGCACACACACATACCACAGAGGAAGAAAGACACACGCTGATAGGCGAGGAAAATAACTAGTTTGGTCCATCAGCCACAGCTGCAAAATAAAACAAAATAACTACATTTATTTTGAAGTAGCCAACAACTGTCAAATTGGCTCATAGAACAGAAAAACTGAAAAATTTCCCAGCGTTTGTCTGGTGGCCGGTGGTAATTTCCCACCATGATTAGCTGATACATATATATATTATTACTGATAAAGAATAACCAGGGAGACAGATACACATATTACTACTATCCGTTTTCCTATTAAGAGAGAAATAGTGATTTACAGCACTAATAACTTCTTTGTGACACTATTTTCTAGTAAGTTCACATCAAGCACAGACTATACACCGACAGGAAGACAGATGATCATGTTATTATGAAAGCTGCTGTAAACATCAATATATCAGATTAATTGTGATGCCTTGGTTTATTTACTGTAAATGACGACTGGTAGCCTCTATCTCACCAGTGGTATTGTTACTAGTGTTTCTCCACATTAAGACTACATTTCCCATCAGCCCTGTTACTTCCTGTCCCCCCTCCCCCTCCCCGGTGTCTTTGTCTTTCCTGAAGAGGATCAACATCAACTCTTTATCTTTAGCTCCGTTAGCGCTGGAAGAACAGCGCCCTCTTCCTGTTTTGTGCCGTAAAGCAATCCAGCAGATTTCTAGAGGTCGTTTGTTTACGGTAAATATACAACGGTCTCAAAATGAATATGGTGATGATTTACACACACACACACACACACACACACACACACCTGTGGATTCTGGAGGAAGGACTGCTTGTTGTTGGTGCAGCCCCCCGAGCGGTTGCTAAGCGGGTTGTCGTGGCGACTCCAGGAGCCTCGCATCACAGCCTCCTCCCAGGTCTTGTGGAGACTCAGGTAGGACGTGTTGATCAGGCGACACAGGATGAGGTCTGTGAAGTTGGCGATGAAGTCATCAAACGTCATCCTGGAGGGAGAGAAAGAAGCAAGGATGGAGGATGGAGGGAGAGAGAGAGAGAGAGAGAGAGAGAGAGAGAAGAGAGAGAGAGAGAGAGAGAGAGAGACAGATGAAATCTCAGGTAGGAGATGTTTATTATCCAGGTCTGTAAAGTTATAAAGCCATCAAACATCATCCTGGAGGAGTGAGGGAGAAAGCGAGGGAGAGAAGGAAGGAGAGTCAGAGAGGGTGGGAGGGAGCGACTGAGTGAGGGAGATAAAAGAGGGAGAAATGGAGGGGAAAAGGGAAGAGGGAGAAAGAGGATGGAGGGATAAATACAGGGATGGAGAGGGAGTAAGAGAGAAATAGTTAGGAAGGGAGGGAGGAATGAGGTGGAAGAGAGGCAAGGAGATGGAGTGATGGAGGGGAGAGTGCGAGAGAAGGAGGGAGAAAGGGGTGGCAGAAATGGAGAGGGGGGGTGGAGAGGAGGGGAGGAATGGGAGAAAGGTTGGGTGTGACTAAATGAGGGAGAGGGAGATAGAAAGAGTGAGGAAGGAGGGGAGGGGTGGGAGAAAGGGAGGGAGAAATGAAGGGCGTGATTGAGTGAGGTAAAAAGGCAGGGGGAGAGGGAGTGAGGGAAGGAGGGATGGAGAGGGTGAAAGGAGAGGGAGAGAGGAAGTTCAAATGAGGAGGGTGTATAAAGATAACAGACACCAGAGAAGAATCAGGTTCGTGAAGTTACTCGTTCTGCCACCAGGGGGCGGCGTTGCACCACAACTCACCAGAACTCTCCATCGTCCTGCACCGTCACGCCGATGGTCTCCCTCTCACTCTTACTGACCTTCTGCCACTCTTCAGAGCTGCAGGGGAGAGGTCAACAACATACTGAAATATATCAGCAAATACATCAATATATATCACTGAAATGAATGAGTCAATCCACATGAACAAACATGTCACCTCTCTCTCTCTCTCTCTCTCTCTCTCTCTCTCTCTCTCTCTCTCTCTCTCTCCCCCCAAAACACACACACACACACACACACACACACACACACACATACAGAAACAAAAAAAGTCAGGGTCAGTAACAATGAGGACTTTTTTCTCTTCCTGAGTGCTGACACTAATGATTTCCTCTCTCTCTCTCTCTCTCTCCCCCCAAAACACACACACACACACACACACCCCCCCCTCCCTCACCTGTCGCTCCAGGGCCCGTTCCACTCCCTCTCTCCCCAGGGGTTCCTCATGCGGATCATGGTGAGTTTGTCTGATTTGAAGTAGGCCAGCAGGCCGTGGCCCAGCCTCACCTTGCGCACGTCCGTCACGGCGTAGGCGTGGCCCTTCACCAGGCCGCAGGCCAGCCTGGCCTCCATGTCCGCCGCGCTGGTCGCCTGGAGAGGATCAGCGGTCAGCGGTCGATACGTTAGGTTGTTCATTTGTTGCCTGTGTGTGTTTCTGTAGGTGTGTCTGTGCTTGGAAGCATTTGTGTCCATTCACATGTCTGTAGTCTGTATGTGTGTAAGTGTGTGTGTGTGTGTGTGTGTGTGTGTGTGTGTGTGTGTCCTCCATACCCGTATAGAGCAGCTGATGAGGCCTCCTCTGTTGTGGACTTTCAGGACTCTCTCAAACAGCTCGTTGCGTTTCTCCTGATCCTCTTTGAACCCGTTCTCCATCAGGTCCATCGGCTCCGAAACGCCGCCGGTAAAATCCACCAGGGCGTCGGCCGTGTTGCCCCCGTCCAGCGCCTCGTAACACCCGTACATCCTAGGAACACACACACACACAAAAACTCAACTTGTGGTTTGTCTTCCTATCCGATCGTCATCTCATATATGGGGCGCGACATTATCCCTTTTTGGGACCAGAATCCTCTCAGCCTTCCTCCACTTCCTGATTGGTCAACCCCCCCCGCCCCCTCCTTACTTGGCGTAGGCCTTCTCCACCAGCGCGCTCCAGAACTCGTTGCTGTCGTTGGAGTGACAGTACACCAGCTCTCCGTTGGCCGTGGGCAGCTGGTCGTCGATCACCACGTCCACCCACTCTCCGAACCGCCAGAACTGGAAGTGGAAGATCCCGGCGTAGGACTCCGGCTTCGCCTCGTCCCACTCCTGGTCCTTCCACTCGGGAATCACCTGAGGAAGAGGAAAGACACTGAGTTCACTGTGAAGCAGCAGGGTGACAGACTGCGGTAGACAAAACAGGACGGGTGACACATGAGAGGCATCATGGTTACTGGCAGGTCAGAGATCTGGACTTGTGACTTTACCTCAACAGCTACTGTCAAGCTCCCCTTGAGCAAGACGGTGCTCAGTCCACCTTCCCTGGATGAACAAGTGCACTAGAGCTGTCTAGGTGCCGGGGTGGAAGGGCGGGGTGAGTAAAACTACGCTGACTTTAAAAACCGGAGGACAATACAACGCCCCCTTGTGGACAAAGACTCCACTGGCAGCAGAGCAACAGATACGATGGAAAAACTTTTGCGTTGTCTCCATTCTGTCTTGACTGTTAACCAGGAGTTGTATTCTTGACTGGATTCGCTAGTTTTGTTTTTCTTTTAATACAGTGAAATATCTTCCAGTAGAAAACGGACCCGCCGGTATTCTAGCCAGCGGGGGGCGGCGTTGCGTTGGAGATGACGTTCAAATGGGAACGAGGCGTTACAGTTTTCGTTAACAGGGGAATGCCATCCATCCTTGTCCTACGCTGAACTCCCCCCGTGTACACACATTAGCGCCCATATTAACCGACACACACACACACACACACACACACAACCTGCAGTGTAATGAGTGATATAAATAAATGATTCATTGAGCTATGACCAGCCGAGCTCCCAGAAGCCCTTAGGAAACTCCCAGAGTTCCCTCTCGTACGTCATCGCCTCCTCCTGTTGCCTAGCGCCCTTCACACATCACCCACCTCCTCAACGCTGGAAAAAAACAAGCTGTTTTCATTTTCATGTCATTCAGACGTGCCGAGCCCATTTCAGCACATTCAAAGTCAAATTATTTCACTGCGGCGCAAAAATGTTGTTTTAGGATTTTAATACATTTACAGATTTTTACTTTCACAACAAAATGTCATCATTCAGACACATAACATGTTGCTGGTTTCAAGGATTGTTCTGAATGTTCTTGCATCCTACGAGAACATTTTCATTGCAGAAAAATCACTTAAAAATATCTTGAAAGAAGCAAAATGAGGTGAAATCCAGGAGAAAACAATGATACTAACTAGTACGGCTTTTGCATTGATCTCTGTCCCTATCCCTCTACCCCCCACCCCCTTCACTCTACATGGCATACCAATCAATAGAGTCCCAAACCAGCCACACTGCCCTCTGGGAAGGGGAGAGGAAAGAGAGAGAGACAGAGAGAGAGAGAGAGGGAGGGAGAAAAAGAGAGAGTGGGAGGTGGGGGAACAGATAAGTGAGAGACAGTGGTGCAGTGTGGTGGAAATAGTCGGAGAGAGGGAGGGAAGGGCGAGCGAGGTAGAGCTAGCTTGACTTGGCAGTAGACAGAGAGAGAGGAAGAGGGAAGGAGCAGAAAGTACCTCAAAGTACCGTCCAGCACAGCGTCCATCCTCTCCCTACCCCAGGACTATGACCTCGAAGGCGGACACGGACAAGGCCGAGGCCCCCCCCGAGGCCATGGTGCTGACGTTCAAAGAGGATGCTACGCTGACAGAGGTGAGGCTCGGATGGATATCGCTGCTTTCAGATAAAAACTTAGGACTGACTGCATGATACTGCAGTCAGTCTTATTCTGCAATATGTGTAGACACGACATTTTGTTTTACTTGGAAAAAAAAAACAATTTTGGGGTGAAAGAAGATCTGAGTTTGAACATGGAATACTTTCTTCAGAGTGAAACCACATCGCTGCACATCACCAGAAAACACTGTTGAGGAGGGAACAGCAGCCTCTTTCAATTGGGATATTACAGGAGTCAATATTGGGTCTGAATGAACTGAGCAGCCTGAACTCCAATATCCACATTGTGTGTTAGAATTAGTTTAATTAAACATTTATATGATTGTTTTTGTACTGAGCAAATGTCATGACCCTGGGGCCACTGAGACCTTTTTAAACTGGATAACTGACAGAAACAGCATTTTCATTCCTGACAATTTGACCTTTTGGAGCTGCAGGTTTCAGAGACACAGTTTGACATGTTTACTGTTTGTGTCTTAGTTTTTGCTTTTCTGTGCTGAAGCAAAATGTCCATTACAAGTATGATTGAAACAAAGTTCTCAGAGTCGGGAACGGATGAATTAGATCTAATGCAATGGGATTACAATAGTAATAATAATAATAATAATAATAAAAAGTATAATGTTTATCGTGGTGATGGATGGTGATGCATTTAGCTGATGATGTCATCCAGTGTAATAAGCAGCACAATACTCTTCCTGCTGCAGATCACCAACATCACCGAGGGTCAGAGCCGCCGTGCCCTGACAACATCCACGTGAGGGAAACAATAGAAAAAGAGATAAAAATAAGTAGCCGGGAGAGACAGAGGGAAGTCTCATGACGTGAGCCTTGTTACATGGTGGTCGGAGAGATCGTCCTGTAACTGCAGGGTCCCAGGTTCGATCCCCTATGGCCATCAGAAGTGTCCTTGTGTGTTTAGCCCTGCACCCTGGGATCATTAGTAGCCCCGCCCCTACCTATTATTGTGACTGTAATCTTGAGGAGGTTTTGTTGCCACCTTGTGGTATAATGACACAACAATGATGGATGTTGGAAGACAATGAGTGACGTGTTTCTGTTTTTGTTGGATGGTAGTTATAAATCTACTAGTAGGTACGGATGGAAGTCTCAATAATGTCTAAATACAACAACCAGGCTAGAAAGAGAGATCTTAAAAAGTCGTGTGAGTGAATCCATACAGAGTTCTAGGTAAACCTGAATGGACTGATGACTTGTTTCCAACTGTAGATGGACACAACACACCGTCTTGTCTTTAGCCCTAGCTTGGAGCTTGAGAAGAGTTAGCCCAGTTAACCTGAACAAACTGTTGTTTTTGGCTTTGTTAGCTAGCTAAACAGCCAGCAGGTAATGTTAATGTTAGCATGTCACTACCAGCTTCAGGCTACAACAACAACATAGTGATAGCTAGCTAACAGATGCTATTGTTAGCTAGCTATCTAACAAGCTGAACAAGTTTAGAAATGCAATCAGTTGTTCTCAGATGTTGTTGAGCTGTGGACCTCCAACATGGCGTGTTACATCACCTAAAAGCCCTCTATAGATCCAGATGAACTTTCGTGAACTAATTGATTGATTGATTGATTTTATTTTTAGTTAAATTGTCATTTGAAGATACAAGAAATCTGCACTAAGTATTTTACTTAGTGATTTTTTTCATATCACAGTGGTAAACTGGTTTGTGAATGGTGGGTTCACAACCACAAAATGAAAAGGGGTTGGGGGGGGTAATGAAATCCTACCCCAGTTAGGCCTGGGGCAGCCTGATCAATAGAGTCAAACCGGAAAAAAACACTCTGTCCTCCCTTCACCCCATCGCTTTGCTCACATCGATCTCTTCCTCTATCTCTTCTTCTCTCTGTCTGTCTTCCACCCCTTCCTCTCTCTCCCTGTACATGTATATATCCTTTCCTTCCTCCAGGTGATGCGTCTTCGCGTGGCGTCTCTGCAGCGGTCGGGCCAGAAGCGTCAGGACGGCGAGCGCCTGCTACTCCCCCACGAGGCCGTCTACCGGCTGGACTTCTCCGTCCAGGAGCTGGCCTTCTCTTGCTGGCACGTCTCCCTGGCAGGCCGCGGTCGCGTCACCGTCACCGGCATCTCCCAGCTCTGGACCCCCGACCTCACCAACCTGATGACCCGCCAGCTCCTGGAGCCCGTTGGGACGTTTTGGCGCAACACCGGCGATCCGCAGGACTTGCCACTCAAGTGTCTGGAGGCGGACATGCAGGAGTTCGGGGAGAGGATCGCTGACCTGGCCAAGGTGCGGAAGGTCATGTACTTCCTGTTTGCCTTCAAGGAAGGGGCGGAGCCAGCAAACCTCTGCTGCTCGGTGGAGTTCACCCCAGAGCAGTAACTCTTCACTTTTCGCCAATTGAATCACGCTATAGCAACAGAGATGATGTTGTCACCGGATATTGCAGGCCAGGGTTGGGAAATGTGGGAAAATTTTGGGGGGGGAAAAATTGGGAAAATGTGCGGAAAAACTATATTTTTTTCTATTTGTTATTTTATCTAAACATGACCAAACTACTGCTGTCAAATGAAAGCCTCACATCTCAAAACCTTCCCATATTTCTCACTCCTACACAGTTTCAATAGATTTTTTGGTTTTAATTGATTAACAATTGAATGATAGGAAGATTGGAGTTCCACCTCGGTGTGTATTTCTAGAGCACTTTAAACAACCAGGGTTGTCAGAAAGCGCTTTGCAGGAAACAAACGGCACAAATTCAGATACAATGCAGCCAATTCTGCAAAAGGATCATATAAACTAGAGACAGTATTAACACACTAAATACTGAACACACAAAACTGCCGACCCTGTTGCTTCCTCGTGCTCATCATCGACAATTATGGAAACCAATGTTTAATATAGCCACAGGATCATGACTATTCATTCTCTAAGCCATCTCAATACCATTTGGTGACCATGATC
>JAXDDX010000003.1:16480000-16637500 GCA_034670405.1 Hoplostethus atlanticus
ACAACAACCTACATCATCACCTACAACATCATTACCTGAAATCCATCATTCAAAATACAGAGGATCCACTCTGTAAAGGGTTATCACTTCATCACCAGAGTTACCTGCTATCCTTCACAAAGCAAAACGTCATTGCTTGCTTTCGTTTAATCCACTTTTTGAGAATTAGCTAACAAGGTGAAAAGACATTTTTCATTTAAAGACACTTTTGAGCCTTGAGACCACTGAGGCATTCCTCGGTTTCCTATGGAGGGTTTTCTGACCCTGGGGTAGAATAAGTCCATCCTGAACATCCTGAACATCCTGAACACTGTTTCCTCTATGAGACTCAGTCCTGCTGCGTTCAGGGAACACAGTGGAGGAGGATAATCCGTTACTCAGGCCTTCTTTGTCCTCTTGTTTCTCTCTCTCTCTCAATTCAATTTGTTTAAGTGGCAAAAAAACACAATATTGCCAATTACAATGTGTGATTTGATAAAAACACAAAAATAAAAGTATAAAGGATCCTCAGATGTAGTGAATCAGTATCTCGTTTTATTTCGTCTCTCTGCCTGAGCTGGGGGAGAAGTGAAACAAAACAAACAGCAAGGCCAAATTCCAGCACGGCTCCAGCCACAGCGACTCGTCATGAGTTGCAACTGTTCCCGTTTTGTTTCCAGTCAAACTTTCCTGGCCCTCAAACGAGCCAAATCCTGACGAAGTGCCTGTTATCTATACCAGGTTCTCTGCTGCAGGCCATTTGACTCTAAACTTTACTGAGTCTGCCAACAGGACAATGTCGACACAGATACTGTCTAACTATTAGAAACTGAAGTATAATGACAAAGATACTTTTGGTTATAATTTTCGGAAAAAAGGCATTTCATTTTAAGCAGTATTGCTCTCAGCAGGGATGGGGGTTGGAAAATGAAACAAAATAAAACTGTTCAGAAAATTGTCTCTATTTCCATTGCGTAAATTTCAACCTGTCTTTTTTACCTCCCTCCCATCCTCTCAGATCTACTAGTAGAGGATGATAGAAGGTTTTCAGATGCAGTGATTGTTTGTTTCCGGATCAGCGATGGGTGTCAAGACGACCGGCTGCCCCAGTGAGGCGACAGCAGCTAAAACAGGCTTTAGTTTCCCTTCAGCCGATGGAAAACTGAGAGCAGAGGAGGACCCTCCGAGACCAGAGAGGAAGAATAAGGGAATGAACAAAGGAAGAATAAGGGAGGAACACACACACACACACACACACACACACACAAGGATAACGCCAACACGACATGGAAACTTGGTATTAGTGTATTGTCAACATGCTGGGAATGTGTATCTTTAGCTGTCTAGTGGTTAGAAAGGTCACAGGTTCAATTCTCACAACAGCCACGTGTTCTCTTGAAGTGCCCTTGAGCAAGACACTGAACACGCTAACACTCTGAACCTGCTCAGCTATCAGCTAAATCCCTAAGATCTACTACATCTACAGGCATTATAAGGACTCATAAGGAGTTATTATGCTTTCATAACACTTAAGACAATATATCTCACTCACTTCGGTGAATACTTCATTCTGATTGGTCACTGAACACATTCTGAGGTCTGTTTCATTTGATCAAATTAAATATCAACACCTGGTGGTAAAATGATGTTACTGCAGATAAATGAATAACATGATAAATGTAATGTGTTAGGCTGACGTGAGGTCAGCTGGGCTCCCTGTCGTTCTTTATTACATTTTTAGTTTTGTTACAGTGTAGCCGTGGATGCTAGCTACAGACGTTGCTATGGTCACAGTTCTACTACAGTAGCCATCGATGCTAGCTACAGACGTTGCTATGGTCACAGTTCTACTACAGTAGCCATCGATGCTAGCTACAGACGTTGCTATGGTCACAGTTCTACTACAGTGTAGCCGTGGATGCTAGCTACAGACGTTGCTATGGTCACAGTTCTACTACAGTGTAGCCGTGGGTGCTAGCTACAGACGTTGCTATGGTCACAGTTCTACTACAGTAGCCATGGATGCTAGCTACAGATGTTGCTATGGTCACAGTTCTACTACAGTGTAGCCGTGGATGCTAGCTACAGACGTTGCTATGGTTACAGTTCTACTACAGTGTAGCCGTGGATGCTAGCTGCAGACGTTGCTATGGTTACAGTTCTACTACAGTGTAGCCGTGGATGCTAGCTACAGACGTTGCTATGGTTACAGTTCTACTACAGTGTAGCCGTGGGTGCTAGCTACAGACGTTGCTATGGTCACAGTTCTACTACAGTGTAGCCGTGGATGCTAGCTGCAGACGTTGCTATGGTTACAGTTCTACTACAGTGTAGCCGTGGATGCTAGCTACAGACGTTGCTATGGTCACAGTTCTACTACAGTGTAGCCGTGGGTGCTAGCTACAGACGTTGCTATGGTTACAGTTCTACTACAGTGTAGCCATGGATGCTAGCTGCAGACGTTGCTATGGGTAATGTTCTGCTGAACTACTTGTTGCCGTGTCAAGGCGGTCTGTGCCTCGGTCTGGAGCGTCAGTGTAACAGTGAGTATTATTACTGGGCTTTGGTCTCACTGGTTAGTATGAACATGGGTGAAGTCTGAGGCCTTGAACCCGATCACCACAGAAAACTGGTCATTATCAGAGATCGTGCCTAAGAATATCAGAAGTGGGGTGTGTGTGTGTGTGTGTGTGTGTGTGTGTGTGTGTGTGTGTGTGTGTGTGTGTGTGTGTGTGTGTGTGTGTGTGTGTGTGTGTGTGTGTGTGTGTGTGTGTGTAAGGTGGGGAGGCTCTGGACCTCTTTTAAGTGTAATCTATTGGAACAGTGTTTCGGTATTATGGTATGTGTCACTGTACACACTAAACCTACACACCTTGAGTAAACACACACCCAATAAACCTGACACACATTTACACACACACACACACACACACACACACACACACACACATACACAGTCAACATGAGCACACACCCAGTGAACACCCAGTGATGACAGCTTCCTCTTACCCTCCGCCATAGCGCCTCCCTGGAGGCCAGACTGGAGCAGGCGGCTACGAACCAGCAGTTCCCCAGTTGGCCCTGGTGGAGGTCGTGGGCACTGATGCCATCCACAAACAGATGGGGGTCGCTGCACAGCTCCTGGAGAAGGAAGGGGGGGGGGGGAGGCAATTAGTTTTAACTGTCTCTTCTTCTTTCCTATAGCTTTCATATCCAATTCTATGGAGGCGCCGCATTACAAGCCCCATGTGTCTTGCTGGCCCCTGCAGGTGTCAGCATCATATCAACTTAAATGGATGTTCAATATGTAATAAATAAATACTATCATGTCTCTGAGTGCTGGCTCTGGTTTTATTGCCCCCCTGTGTCATGGGGGTTTTGGGATCATACTAAGGCTGTCTGTCCGTTCATTCATTCGTCAACGTGTCACAAACAATATCTCAGAAATCGCTAATCAAATTCAAAAACTTGGAGAAATGATGCATTTAACTTCTCCGACTGATGTTTTCAAAATCACACTGATTGGCCGTGAGGGGGATTGCATCATTTGTGGAGGACAGCATTTTTACTGAGAGAGAGAAAGAGAGAGAGAGAGAGAGAGAGAGAGAGAGAGAATTTACTCTGTTTTTGTGTCTCTCTGATGTGGCAGCTAATGGTTGGTGGGTGGAGGGCAGGGTGGCTCCGCTACCAGCCTCCATCCAGCTGCAGCCACTAGACTCTCAACACAACGTCAAGAGGACATGTTCCATACATACTGTATACTGATGGATTATAACTGAAGAAGATGATAAACACACCCAGTGACACGCCCACAAACGACGAGCCACGCAACGCAAAGTGGTAACAAATACATGTTACAGTCACTCTCTACTATATAGTACTATTGTGGTGCCGATGAGCAAGGCACCTAACCCCCTCCTGGTTGTACTGGGCAGCTCCCAGTGTCCACCAGTAGGAGACTGTGGTTGTACTGGGCAGCTCCCAGTGTCCACCAGTAGGAGACTGTGGTTGTACTGGGCAGCTCCCAGTGTCCAACAGTAGGAGACTGTGGTTGTACTGGGCAGCTCCCAGTGTCCAACAGTAGGAGACTGTGGTTGTACTGGGCAGCTCCCAGTGTCCAACAGTAGGACACTGTGGTTGTACTGGGCAGCTCCCAGTGTCCACCAGTAGGACACTGTGGTAAAAATACTCCCCAGTAAAGCAGAAACAGCTTCAAAGGGAACCAAAGTACAGACTCCCGGAGGGCCGACCGACAGGACGGCAGCCAGATGATAGAGCTGGGATAAACCAACGGCACACACACCCTGGAAGATCACTGAGCATGGAGGACGGTCTGAGTGTATAGGCATGGACACACACACACATATAGTCGCTGTCGTATGA
Organism: Hoplostethus atlanticus; assembly: GCA_034670405.1. Taxonomy (NCBI): domain Eukaryota; kingdom Metazoa; phylum Chordata; class Actinopteri; order Trachichthyiformes; family Trachichthyidae; genus Hoplostethus; species Hoplostethus atlanticus. Next base: position 16,484,363 of record JAXDDX010000003.1, read on the forward strand.
AAACCTTGTATCTCCAAGATGTCGTCTTTCAGAAACTAAGAACAACAGCTTTGTATTTAGCTTGATGACAAAACATTTTTCACATGTTGACATGTCCTCAACCCATAGAACAACATGTAATCCAACATGTAATCCAACATGTAATCCAACAAGTAATCCAACATGTAATCCAACAACCAAAATCTCGAGTTCCGAGGTTTTCACACGACAGCAGCGATATGCACTCGTCAGCTCAACCACAAACATAGGACCTGCACACACACACACACACACACACACACACACACACACACACACACACACACACACACACACACACACACACACACACACATAGGTGGATCACAGGAGTGGAGAAATAGCCTGGGTGGATCTCCTTTCATTCTTTCCATGTTTTCATCCTCCCCCTCTCTCTCTCTGTGTCCCTCCCTCTCTCACGCATCAGTCCGTCTCCCTCTCTCCCTCTCTCTCCCACCCTCTCTCACCCATCAGTCCGTCTCCCTCTCTCTCTCTGTGTCCCTCCCTCTCTCACCCATCAGTCCGTCTCCCTCTCTCTCTCTCTGTCCCACCCTCTCTCACCCATCAGTTCGTCTCCCTCTCTCTCTCTCTCTGTGTCCCTCCCTCTCTCACGCATCAGTCCGTCTCCCTCTCTCTCTCTCTCTGTGTCCCTCCCTCTCTCACGCAACAGTCTGTCTCCCTCTCTCTCTCTCTCTCTCTGTCCCACCCTCTCTCACCCATCAGTCCGTCTCCCTCTCTCTCTCTCTCTGTGTCCCTCCCTCTCTCACGCAACAGTCTGTCTCCCTCTCTCTCTCTCTCTCTCTGTCCCACCCTCTCTCACCCATCAGTCCGTCTCCCTCTCTCTCTCTGTGTCCCTCCCTCTCTCACCCATCAGTTCATCGCCCTCTCTCTCTCTCTGTCCCACCCTCTCTCACCCATCAGTCCATCTCCCTCTTTCTCTCTCCCTCTCTGTCCCTCCCTCTCTCACCCATCAGTCCGTCTCCCTCTCTCTCTCTCTCTCTCTCGCTCTGTCCCACCCTCTCTCACCCATCAGTCTGTCTCTCTCTCTCTCTCTCTCTCTCTCTCTCTCTCTCTCTCTCTGTCCCTCCCTCTCTCACCCATCAGTCCGTCTCCCTCTCTCTCTCTCTCTCTCTGTCCCACCCTCTCTCACCCATCAGTTCGTCTCCCTCTCTCTCTCTCTCTGTGTCCCTCCCTCTCTCACGCATCAGTCCGTCTCCCTCTCTCTCTCTCTCTGTGTCCCTCCCTCTCTCACGCAACAGTCTGTCTCCCTCTCTCTCTCTCTCTCTCTGTCCCACCCTCTCTCACCCATCAGTCCGTCTCCCTCTCTCTCTCTCTCTGTGTCCCTCCCTCTCTCACGCAACAGTCTGTCTCCCTCTCTCTCTCTCTCTGTCCCACCCTCTCTCACCCATCAGTCCGTCTCCCTCTCTCTCTCTGTGTCCCTCCCTCTCTCACCCATCAGTTCATCGCCCTCTCTCTCTCTCTGTCCCACCCTCTCTCACCCATCAGTCCATCTCCCTCTTTCTCTCTCCCTCTCTGTCCCTCCCTCTCTCACCCATCAGTCCGTCTCCCTCTCTCTCTCTCTCTCTCTCGCTCTGTCCCACCCTCTCTCACCCATCAGTCTGTCTCTCTCTCTCTCTCTCTCTCTCTCTCTCTCTCTCTCTCTGTCCCTCCCTCTCTCACCCATCAGTCCGTCTCCCTCTCTCTCTCTCTCTCTCTGTCCCACCCTCTCTCACCCATCAGTCCGTCTCTCTCTCTCTCTCTCTCTCTGTCCCTCCCTCTCTCACCCATCAGTCCGTCTCTCTCTCTCTCTCTCTGTCCCTCCCTCTCTCACCCATCAGTCCGTCTCTCTCTCTCTCTCTCTGTCCCACCCTCTCTCACCCATCAGTCCGTCTCCCTCTCTCTCTCTCTCTCTCTGTCCCACCCTCTCTCACCCATCAGTCCGTCTCCCTCTCTCTCTCTCTCTCTGTGTCCCTCCCTCTCTCACCCATCAGTTCATCGCCCTCTCTCTCTCTCTGTCCCACCCTCTCTCACCCATCAGTCCATCTCCCTCTTTCTCTCTCCCTCTCTGTCCCTCCCTCTCTCACCCATCAGTCCGTCTCCCTCTCTCTCTCTCTCTCTCTCTCTGTCCCACCCTCTCTCACCCATCAGTCCGTCTCTCTCTCTCTCTCTCTCTCTCTCTCTCTGTCCCTCCCTCTCTCACCCATCAGTCCGTCTCCCTCTCTCTCTCTCTCTCTCTCGCTCTGTCCCACCCTCTCTCACCCATCAGTCTGTCTCTCTCTCTCTCTCTCTCTCTCTCTCTCTCTCTGTCCCTCCCTCTCTCACCCATCAGTCCGTCTCCCTCTCTCTCTCTCTCTCTAACCACTAAGTAACACTAAGTGTTGTCTGATGACTGAAACCACCAGTACCTCCGTTTCAACATAATACCCATAATACCAGGCTGTACCACACGCCAACCCCCTCCCATCCCGTATCCGTGACGATTAGGACCAACAATATGAGCCAACATGTGGGATTTCCTTAACTTAGAAGATTTCAAATATCTATCAGACTGTTTCAGGATAGCTTTGCATGTATGTTTCATAGTTTAAAGGGTCAAGATGTAATATCTCTACGGGGTTAAAGGGCTGCTGATCAATCCCAATGACTCAACAATTCAAAACTCACTCTGCTTCAATGTCTAAAGAGAGATTTTCTTCACACTGTATTTCCTCATCGGTTCTTTTCTTTATGTTTGTGTAAAACATGATGAGCTGATTTGTGTTTTTTTAAACCCTGCCTACAAACCAATAAAGATCAATAATAACACCCAGTCTCCACACGGCTCCTTTAGGGCATCCCAGCAGCCTATGGAGCAAAAGCATTACCAGCCGTCCACCGTATGGACAGATCAGAATCACAACAGAGCAGATATCGTCAGTAAACCAAATAATGTTTTCCTCTGATAAGAGCGCACTAATAAATCCTCGACTCTCTTGCAAGATATGGAGGTATGGCTTTAGACCACCCATGTCCTGGCCCATGCATACGACTGATATTCTGGCTGTGGTGACACAATGCAACATCTGATCTCACCAGGACACACGAGCTAACAGGGGCACAGAAATTGCTCATATTGCTATTGGATCATCAAAACAGATATGGAAGCAGTCAGGCTCATATCGTCAGTTTGAGAAGCGATGGAGAAAATATTGCAGACAGATTTAAAATGTCATTCCCTGACTCTCTCTGACTCTCTCTCTCTCTCTCTCTCTCTCTCTCTCTCTCATGCATCTCTGCCTGCCTCTCCCTTCAAATGTCTACGTAAATCTCTCGCTCATCTTTCCTTTATTCCCTCCACAACTCTGTGATCATCTATATTCTCTCTCAGAGGACAGGAAGCGATCAGATGTCTTGTGCATCCACAAACTCATTGCTGTGTGCTATGATATCTCTGTTATGCTTTCTGCACTCTCTCTCACACACACACACACACACACACACACACACACACACACACACACACCGAGTCAGGCTGCCTGATGAGCTCATCCTGTGGACTGTTGCTGTTCAAGCTAACCCTCCAGCAGCGTCTGATGATCCCTACTGCTGATCTTTGGAAATGACGTTTCATTTATATCAAGTAATAACAATATGGCGGCTCCGGCTCTTCGGCCCGACTATGTCTTTTCCAACATGTTTGCTTTGGTTCATCCCAGTCTGTGTGAAGCGGCACAAGACTGAAATCTGAGAGCGATCCCGGCAACAGCCAATGGGAAGAAAGAGATAACGAACCAGAAGAGAAGTCACTGTGAACATGAACAACTCCCACTCACTTTCCTCCTCTTGCCCCACTCTTGACACGTTGCTACACCATTTTATTTGGAGGAATGAATCTTATATGAAATGGTTTAAAAACAGCAACACACCTGGAGCAACTCACAGTATACAATACAATTACAAATGAAGTGAAAGTCTCAAAATGTCATCCTTGTAATAACGTCACTCCAACCAAGACACAATATAAATGTGAACTGTAGCTTCAGCACCGTGGAGCAGGTACTGAGAGAGGACCCATGTTGTGATCATATTTACAGTCAACTGTGGGAAAATGCTTTTGAACGTCTTTACCGTTGGCGAGGTACGGCAGACAGCGAGGCTCAAATACAGCCAGCTGATTCCAGTTTGGACTGATGAGACTGTGGCTTGGTGGCGTGGTGCAACGACATCTTGACAAGCCTGTAAATGATTTTGGGGTTGGCCTCTTTGGGCTGGAATGTAGCCATTGTCTCTACTCTCGCTCCACGCCCTGCACGGATCAATACTATGTTTCCTGCTTAATCATTCAGCAGTTCAGATCATCAATGATTGATGCTAACAGCATATTACACAGCTCAGGCTCCGCCCTCGACGTCTGAGTCCTGCTGTGCATGTTAGGCTCTGGAGGAAAAATGTACATTTATTAGTTGGGATCAATTCAATTTAATTCACTCAATTCAAAACTGAAAGTGAGACTGAAATCCACATAACAACATTAGGGCCTTTATTCTGAAACATCTATTTACGGTTCTTTTAAAGTTTCCCCTCCCTCAACAGAAACTGACTGAAAGAGAAGAGGTGCAAATAAACTTTGTTTTTAATAGACTACAATTACAGGAAATGTAGTGCTTTGAATCTGTGTGTATGTGTGTGTGTGTGTGTGTGTGTGTGAGCGTGTGTGTGTGTGTGTGTGTGAGCGTGCAGCCTAAAGCATTAAGCAGTGATTCCAGTAATGAGGATCTCATTTCCTCGTTCCTCGTCTAAATTGAAAATGATTCATCATTAAAACAATGGTTGATATTTAGAGGGAGGAGATGAAGAGGAGTTAACCTTCACCTTAAACACAAAGGGGAAAATGATTTTGTGATCAATTCTCAAAGATGTAGTGATTTAGATTAAAGTGATGGATGTTGATGGTCCGATTACAGTCTGAGGAAAAATCACAGTTTCACTATTATTATGCATTAATCTATTTCACAACACTACAGATTAATTAAATCACATGATCATTCTTTAATTAGAGGGTTTATTGTATTTTTTCTTTAGCGTAGCCCCCTGGATGTAGGTAGGCCCTGGTGTCGTTCTCGTGACAGCATTTGCCGCATGTCATTTTAAGCTGGTGCACCACTGGTGTAACTTCGTTTTCGTTACGTCTGCAGTCTGCAGGTTGCAGCGGCAATTGTCTAAGTTTGTTTAATTTTCCTCACTGTGCAACCGTTGTTCATCGAAAAACAATGTACCATAATGTCCCTTTTTTTGAGAGTGAGAACAGAAACGCTCGGTGTAGCTGAGCCTTTACAGTTACAAAACCATGACGTTTTAAAGTGCGGTTAATCGCTGCATCCCTAGTTGAGTGGGCTGGTCTGTATCAGAGGAAACAGACGGGGTGGGACGACTCAGCCTCTTCTAGTGTAGGAGGCTGAGTCAAGCTTTGAGGAAGTAAACAACTTAGGAGACGTGGGACCAACAGTCTACGATGGAGAGGTTACTCTAGGTCAGGGGTTCGAACGCGAGGGGTCACGGACCAAAAGTGGACCTACAGTGTGTCTGCTGGGTCCACACTAGTACTGGTGTAGGGCTTCAACTTCACCATCGGCCACCACCCCGATCTTTACTGAAGGAGAGGAGCTGAAGGCTGAGCAGTTTGAAATGACATCTTTCCTGAAAACAATCGAATCATCCCTGGTCTCCGGCTGAGAAGGTTTAGATGTTTAACAACCTTTATTCTGGTAGCAGCGCTGCTCCCATCCCGTTGTTTAGAGTTTCTGTTATTGGTTTTTTAGTTGTAATGTTGTGAGAGTTCAGTTGTTGTGGTGACGTAGACGGCCAACAGGAACACAGTGAATCACTGGGTCTAAAGAGGCATGTCAAGGTCTGCGGAAACGTCTTCCAACGGTTTTCCATCACAAGTTTGAAGAAGTACTAAATACTAGACGACATTATGTTAACATACCACACTATCAAAGCACACACACCTTTCATCCTCCGGTCCATCAGTCTGGTTCAACACTTTAACACTACACAGTTAAGAGGCTCATCAATTACTACAATACATATCACAGTAATCTGTCATCAGAGTATTGCCTTGAGTAGAAGTACTCTCAGAGGGTATCACAACTTCTCATCTGGCTGTTCAAACTATCGGCCCAAGGACACACACACACACACACACACACACACACACACACACACACACACACACACACACACACACACTTAAACATCGGTCTGAGTGTTGGGATGGGATTTTAGGGGGTAAATTCCATAAATTCCATTCCCTATCCAGTCCATGTAACCTCCTGCCTACTCTCTTTCACCTCTCTCTCTCTCTCTCTCTTTCACCTCTCTCTCTCTCTCTCTCTCTCTCTCTCTCTCTTTCACCTCTCTCTCTCTCTCTCTCTCTTTCACCTCTCTCTCTCTCTCTCTTTCACATTTCTCTCTCTCTCTCTCTCTCTCTCTCTCTCTCTCTCTGTCTGTCTCTCAAAGTAACACTCTCTCAAAGTAAAGTAACTCTGAAGTCTGTCAGTCTAGTAGAAGCTGATGGCGTTGCAACACTATCTGACTATCATTCTTCCATCTGACCATCAAGACTCCAAGCAGGACAGATGTGTCATAGGTGCAATGAATTATGGTTATTGTAGTTCACTGACACGCTTTCGCCGTCTAGCAGCAGTATATCTGACTGTTTGAAAACTGCTTCATGCATTACGGCACCGGAAATGAATCCAAAACTCAGCTGGTTCTGGCGTGGGAACCCTACTTCCTATTTAAGCCCCTCCTCTTTCGCTGAGCTCATCACAGCCAACATGTCCATCCACTGTTTGTTCACACACTAAAGAGCGTATCCCCCTCCCTGGCATCCTGTCATGGGACTAGCACACACACACACACACACACACACACACACACACACACACACACACACACACATATTGTACACATTGACACAAAACTGGCTGGGTTAAATCGTCTTGGATGTCTTCCCTATTTTTAACAGTTCTATAAGCACACACACTCCATACACACCGTTCTCTCTCTCTCTCTCTCTCTCTCTCACCTTAGGTCTTTTCCAGGTGACATGGCCGATGCGGTTGCTCTGGTAGAAGAGTGACTGGTCGGCAGCAGGAAACAGAGGGTCTTCAAACAGACGTCCATTCTGCTGGCACTGCCTCCTCAAGGCAGAGTAGGACTGGCCCTCGTACGGCACCGCCATCCCCCTGGAGGCAGACGGCAGGTTTCTTATTGATTACTATTAAAGGCGCTGTATGTAGTATCCAATAATCAATCAATCAATAAATCATCACCACATTCCTTTAGAGACATTAGTATAAACCAACCAGACCATCACTAGCAGCCTGGCAGCTTCTACCAGCTTCTACCAGCTTCTACCAGCTTCTACCAGCTTCTACCAGCCTCTACCAGCCTCTACCAGCCTGGCAGCTTCTACCAGCCTCTACCAGCCTCTACCAGCTTCTACCAGCCTCTACCAGCCTCTACCAGCCTCTACCAGCCTCTACCAGCCTCTACCAGCTTCTACCAGCCTCTACCAGCCTCTACCAGCCTGGCAGCTTCTACCAGCCTCTACCAGCCTCTACCAGCTTCTACCAGCCTCTACCAGCCTCTACCAGCCTGTCAGCGTCTACCAGCTTCTACCAGCCTCTACCAGCCTATCAGCCTCTACCAGCCTCTACCAGCCTCTACCAGCCTGTCAGCCTCTACCAGCCTGTCAGCCTCTACCAGCCTCTACCAGCCTGTCAGCCTCTACCAGCCTCTACCAGCCTCTACCAGCCTGTCAGCCTCTACCAGCGTCTACCAGCCTGTCAGCCTCTACCAGCTTCTACCAGCCTCTACCAGCCTCTACCAGCCTGTCAGCCTCTACCAGCTTCTACCAGCCTCTACCAGCCTGTCAGCCTCTACCAGCTTCTACCAGCCTCTACCAGCCTCTACCAGCCTCTACCAGCCTGTCAGCGTCTACCAGCTTCTACCAGCCTGTCAGCGTCTACCAGCCTCTACCAGCCTCTACCAGCCTGTCAGCGTCTACCAGCCTCTACTCATTTTACATTGTGGCCACCGATACTGAATACGTCGTCTACGTATCGTAACCACTGATATATTAACTAAGACAACAAAACTGGGAGTACAAGCTACTTGAGTGTAAAATGCTTCTTCACGCTTTACAAATAAACTGGGGAAAAAATAATGGGGGGAAAAGTTGTTATAACCATTTTCAGTGACTGGTGGTGTGTGTGTGTGTGTGTGTGTGTGTGTGTGTGTGTGTGTGTGTGTGTGTGTTTCAGTGTCTTGTGACCTATATTATTTTGTGTGTGTGTGTGTCATGTGACCCAGTGTCTATTTGCATTCTCATGAGTTAGGCAACATTCGGCCTCTATTGGATTAACAACAAGGACATCCTCCTCTTTCAACACACACACACACACACACACATATATATATATACATACACACACACACACACACACACACACATATATATACATATACACACACACAAACAAAAAAGAGTCAGACATACAACACTGAAATTATCAGCCGGTCACATGACAGGGAAACAAAACAGACACTTTCCATTATGTTTGACTAAGGATCACTAGCAAAGCAAATGGTGCTGACATGATAAAGGGTGTTGGCTACTGCAGTGCGTGTGTGTGTGTGTGTGTGTGTGTGTGTGTGTGTGTGTGTGTGTCATAGCGATGGCTTGGACTAGACAGCCGTGCTGATCGGCATCACAGGATGTCAGTCAACCACAAGAAGCAAACTTCCGTCTCGTTGCCATGGTGATTTTGATAAACAAGAGGTTCAACTACATCATGTACACCGATACAACAAAAACTGATCTGCTGAATAGTAGATACTTGATCTATTGATCCACAGGTGTGGCTGTAGCTGTGATTCACCCGTTAAATCCACTTCAGTCGTGAAGACGGAGACGGAGGAGACGTCAAAGAGGTTCTCAGTCTCGTGGACGTGGGTTGTGCAGAACTAATGTTTAGTTTAGTTAGTAAAGTTGAACTTGCCCATGTTCCTCTGTGTGTTGCTAACATACCTATGAATCCAAACGGGTTGAATCTGAAGCTAGCTCTCCAAACACTGTCCAGATGTTTTTCCTGTGGTTAGACAGGGATGCTGGTTGCCACAGAGACGGTTTATGGGATGCAGCAGGCCAGTCAGTAATCATATTAGTGTTGTTTAAAGGCAGTAAACAAAGACAGAGAGGAGATACTGAACAGAACAGAGTGGACTGATCACTGTGAGTGAGTGAGTGAGTGAGTGAGAGAGTGAGAGAGTGAGTGAGTGAGTGAGTGAGTCCTCAGTGTTACTCTGGTGTTTGGTCTGTGCAGGATGGTGACAGCATGAACTCCCAGGAAAAGAAATGGAACATTGCTGATACGTAAGTGACAAATAACAGTTTTCTTCCCAGGTCCAGGAGGCAAGCAGACCCCTGATATGAAGGTTGAACCTGTAGCCTGTTCCATCAGTACATCACTGTCACGTTAATGGAGACCAATTGTTCTAATCCCTGTAAACACATGAGACCAAGGTCGGGCGGTTGGTAGCCTCTGTCTTATTGCCAGCGGTGTTTCTCCATTTCCCATAAAACCCTGTTGCTTCCTGTCGCAGAGACGGTGTTGCTGTTGCCAACTCGGCTAATTCTTCACTTTTCTGACCCCCCTGGCGACCAGCAACCAAACCTATCAGTTGTTCATGTGTTGACTCCCCAAGCATTTGGCGACATTTGTGCTGCTTGCTTGTCTAATCCCAAAAGGTCTGATCACAGCGCTGACGATACACAATAGTTTGAGCAGCTAATAGCTATTTTCCTTCTATCTATCTATCTATCTACCTACCTACCTACCTACCTACCTACCTACCTACCTACCTACCTACCTACCTACTTACCTCTCTCTCTCTCTCTCTCTCTCTCTCTCTCTCTATCTATCTATCTATTTATCTATCTATCTATCTGCTGTCGGGATGCAGGAAGCAACTAATGCCCATGAGAAGTGAAAGTGCAGTCAGCTGTGTAAGCTGTTGGTCTGTGGGACTACGGGGTAGTGTACGGTTAAACCCTAGGGGGAAGGAAAGGTCCCAAGAGACTGGAATGGAACACAGCCTGCCAAGACAGACAGACAGACTGTTGTTAAATGTGAGTGTGGATTAACAGCTGGGTCCAGTCCACTACCAAGAACTCTTTGTTTCATCATTTAGCAAAAACCAACAACATTTTCAGTCAAATGATGATTCTCAAACAATGTTACTTCATTTTCACAAATAGTGTGACATTTTTTCAAAGTAAAAGCACCACCAGCAGCAGCAATAACACATAGAGGACCATATTAATTCAGTCAATATCTGGTATTAGTTAAAAGACCAAAACAATCTACACTGTGTATCAGGAGCATTCATGTTCATATCTGAATGGTGTCAACAAGATATTCAGATATATTTCAGAGAATAAGAAGTATAAGAAGTATCAACTGAGTAAAACTGATAAATGGTAGTGGACTCTAGGGGGGAGTTAAAATCTAGTTAAACTCTAGGGGGGGAGGAAGGATCCCAGGAGGCTGGAGTGGAACACGTCCAACCAGGCGGACAACATTCCCTGTGTTCAATTCTGACAAACCATGGCAGCAGATGAAGGAAAGGAGCCATGTCTTTGAAAAGGGAGCGAGGTGGGTAAGGTAACTCAAAGGGGAAGGAAGGAAGGAAGGATCCCGGGGGCTGAGGAGGAATATTTCCTAACAGGCTGCAGCCCCTGAAGCCACCTGTCCAAATCAGTCTACTGTCAACAACTGCTGCTTTAACTCCTCAGACTCACCTCCCCTTGATTCACACCGAGCCCTGTCACCACAGAAACACACGAGCGGTCTGTAAAGGTTCCACATAATCCACCTTTCAGGAAGTTTGTCTCGGGATAAGAATACAATGCTGCACGATGTAGCCTAGCCCAGGGCTGCGGGCCAAGACCGCGCTATTCGAGTCCAAGTCAATTCCAAGACCGGACAAGTCTTTGTAGTTTCTTTGTAGTGTTGGAGAGAAAATAAACAAATGTGGACCAGCTGGAGAAAAACGTATCTTTGAAAATGTTTAGATAGGTGGGAAAAAGACATGAGGTCACAAGACTGAAACAAGTCCAAGATGCCTGAAGAGTGGCCTGCAGGTCTGGAGACCGCAGAACGCCTCCACCTCCAACATTTCACTTTGACCTGTTAGATGTTACTTTCTTCATGTCACTTTATTTTCCAACGCTACGAGTCTGCCTTTGAAAAACAGCCAACCTCTCATAACGTAAACAGAGACTATAAACACAGAACTGGTCTACGGATCTCACTCACCGCTCCATAGTGCAGGAACTAGTCGTATTATATATCTGAGTCTAGGAGTGTGCTAACCTGAACACCAACACCCTGATTACTGGGAGTAACCCCCTCAGACACTCTGATTACAGCGTTTACATGGTTTGAAGTAACATGTTTTCTCTAATAACCCGTTTACATGGATCCATCCAATAATCAGCCTGCCACGCCACTGCACCGCTCCATGCTGTTAGCTTTTTAAATACATCTGGGGCGCCTGGTGACCTTTGACCTGCGTTTACATGCCCTAAATCAAAATATTGAGCAGAAATCTACAACGCTTACTCCGATTATGACCCGATTAAAATGATCAGATTACATGATAGTTTCAATAGTTGGAGTATTATTAGTGTGCATGTAAACATCAGAGAGGCTGGTCAGCTCTTCCTGTGTCTCTGTGTTTTATCAGTCAGTGAAAACAAATTCATGACCAGAGAATTACATGGGAGCTTTAAAGACCAGCAGTCTGATGTATGGGCACAAAACATGACTAAGGAGAAAGACGGATGCCAGCCAAACATGGGTGCGGTTTCAAGTGGGTGTTCCTTGGCCAATAACAGACATGGCACCACAAATATGCTGCAACTGAACAACAGTCCCATTCAATTGTTCAACTAAAGTATTTTGGTCCTATTAGGTTATAAATCATTATAACGTGTAGTTTCTGTGGGAAGCTTGCTAAACATGTATGATTTACCAGACTGGAGCACCGCCACGCTGTCTTCTCGTCTCACTTTGAGTTGTAAACACATTTACAGAACCAGCTACAAGCGCTTATTACATGCGTCAAGTTAGCCAGAGAGAGGAGACTAATACCGGAAATCAAGCGACTTCACGTTCACAACAACAGCGTATAGCCACTTTTGGAAAAAAAATAGTATTGGGGCGCGTAGAACAAGTGGAATTGATCAAATCCCATCAAATCCCATTGTATTTGTAAAGCCCCTTACTCAAAGGGCTTCACAGTGTCCAAAGTTTGAAAACAATAAATGGTTAGTACACGACATCCCCCAGCCTTGGACCCTCAAGGAGGACAAGGAAAAAGTCCTAAAAAAACTTTTAGGAAAAAAGGGAAGAAACCTTGGGAGGGGCTAGATTTATGGCATTTATTGAGAGCTGCATTTATTTATATAAACCCACAAATGTTTGTATTACATTTTTATTGTTCTTATTTGTATTGTTTTCATTCTATTTATTCTAACTTTATATTTTACTTCCCCCTGTTGTTTCCTACTATTTTAGCTGCTGTGACCAAGAATCATATTAAAAGATACAGGGGGGTCATTATGATACAGATGGAGTGAAACTATCTGTAAAATAAGTATTAAAAACATTATGTTGTATTGCCATGCAAAAAGGGACTCTTAGTTTCACTTCTAGTTTCACATGCGTTTTATTTTTGACGGGTAAAACCGGAAGTGTAATTTTGAACTCTGGCTAACTTGATAACTACTGAGCTTTCCTCTCCCCTGTGTTTAATAAAGACGGCGAAAATATGAAAAAGATGCGCGCAAGGAATTTCTGTCTAGACTTCTATTCTATTCTACTCTATTCTATTCTACTCTATTCCACATGTTATATTGCACCAGTAAGTAATCCGAATTCCAGTTTGCAGTACTTTTTTGTTTTATATTATTTCATGTTTTACGCACCGTGACACCAAGAAAAGGTTTTTTATCGTTTTTTATCGTTTCGCTGTTCACTTCTGGAATGACTGTTGAGTGGAACTGAAACAAATTCTGCTCTGTATTGACTCGTTGGTAACTTACACCCTGTCAGAGAGATTTTCAAGCGGAGTTCAAACGGTCTCCTGTTAGTTTTAATTAGACTTTACCTGGTCTCAAGTCGGTTTCAGCTTAATGACTCGGTTCTTCTTCTTCTCCCGGGAGGTTTTCCCGTTTCCCCCACTGCTGCTGTCTGGTCGGTGATGCACAGATCTAGTCTGCCTGGGTTTGCTCTTACAACACCCCCCCCCCCTCCAACATACACAAAGCAAAAGAGGAGGAGCTCGAGCCCGAGGTTCGAAACCGCGCTAACTGAAAACGCTGCCTTCAGGTGCTGTCAGAAAATATGACATTACCGACTGAACGCACATGGAACATAGCAACGTCTTGCACACCGTTGATTTGTACTAGGCCAACCCACAGACAGACGCATAGCCTGCTACTAAGGTTAGCGCCAAGGCAACTAAAACTGTGGTTTTGGTCACGGTTAAATAGGAAAACTTTTCGCTAAAAATTAAAACTTGACTCATAGGAGAAAATTTCTTCACGAGTTGGGAATTGAACCCAAGTAGCTGCAGTTGAAGGCAAATATAAGCTCCTATTTCTCTCAGTTTGTAGAATATCATCGAACAGGCTCAACACAGCAGTGAATACGATTGAGAATGTTTTGTTATGTTTTGGACTTTTGTTATACTTTCTGATCAAAAGCACCTGAATGTGCCGTAAGTCATATGTACGAGCTTGGATGTAGGAATGTAGGAGCTTAGGAGGTGTACATGAAGGCAGCATGAGGCCAAATTTTAGGTCCAAGACAACTGACAACATCTGTGAAGAATATAATAAAACAACTCCACAGACTAACTTTAATGTCAGTTTACTTGTTCAGAAGTATCCAATGAGAATGTATGCCTAAAGATAAAGGAACATTTTTTATGACATTTTTAAAGAATTTAACAAGAAGGAAAGTTTCCGTCCGGCCTTCTGTTATACACCAGCGACCCCTGGTGGACGTCTGTGGTGACGACAGGAAGAACTGTTGCAATACTTTTACCTACCTCTATAGTATTCCTATAATATTACTATAGAGACTTATAGTGTGTCTGAGGCTCAATAGCGAGTTTACTGTGACATACTTTATACTTTATTATACTTTATTGTATTTTTTTAGTTTTAGTTTCATATACTTTAATATTCCTGTATTGGCTTATAGCTTTCCTGTGTTATTTGTATTGCATCCTTCTAGAACTGAATATAGGAGTATAGTTCTTTTTCATAGTGCAGTATTGTGAGTACTAGGCACTAGTACTGTGGATCCATATTTCTGCTGGGGTTGTAATTCCATTCATCACAGATGCACAAGACAACACAGGCTGAAAATATACAAGATTTCAAAACCAAAAAAGCAAAAAGGGAAAAATTAAACAAAAAAACCACAGACAGATAGACAGACAGACAGACAGATAGATCCATGCTTTTTATTACGTTTCATACAAACATCCTTTTCGTGCAGTGGAACAAATTTGTCTCAAAACATCTGTTGGCATTTTAACGTTTCCAACTTACTTTTCTCAGTTTTATGTTAAATTAGGACTGAATCCGCTTCACAGCGTGTGGGGAAGGTAATAGGTCTGATTCAAACTGTTAGGCTTGATTGACAGGAACAGGATTTCAGTCGTCTTCCTGCTGAATGTGTGGCAGCCTTCTGGACCCTTTTATTTAAAGGGGCAGTAAGTAAGATTTTTACTGTCCCATAGCACAAAGTGAGCAAACTATATCTAGAGGGGTTTGATAGGATGTTCGATCAATGCCAACAACTCAACGATTACTTTCTGAGATTTGGCCCGTAAAATCAACACCAGTTGGCATTTTCACCTGCTCAGCGATGGAGGACGCTGCTTCAAGAGGAAAAGAAAAAGCCTCATTCTCAAGACAAAAAATCAAATGACACAGCAGTTTTATTATTATCATCATTCCAGTATTTAGCGTGGTGATACATCACCTCTTCACTAGACGTTTCTGTTGGATCTCTGCTAGCTTACTCATCTGTGGAAGAATTGATGTATCATGTGTTGATTTTGTATCCTTAGTGTAGCTTTTAGGAGCTTTTAGCTGTAACATGATTGAGGTGTGCATGTGTGAAAGTGTTTTGTGTTCTGGTTCAGAAGGTGGGCCATAGGTCAGGATTCGTATAAACCATACTAGAAGGCCTGTCCCATGAGGGGCACTGGAGAGCCCTTGTCCAAGACACTTTCACACAGCACACATTGTTCAGACTAAACTATTAGAACGACCTTGCAGATGTGTAGAAGCTACCCCCCTTGTTTTCCTTAGCTTTATAATCTCTGTTCAGAGGCTTGTCTGGCAGAGATGTGCATACCTTACCATGTGTGTGTCTCTCTCCTGAGCTCAGTATTTTGTGTGAATAAATATACTCAAGTAATTTATGACTCAAAGACTTTTTGTCTAGATCTGAATTTATTCAACATCATCAGTTGTGAAAATATGTTTTTGTCAGTTACAGACAAAAGTTCTGTCAATGTTGTTGTAATTCCTGCTGGTGACAGGTAGAGGGCGCTAAAGGACATCGATTACTTAATGGTCCTTTAACAGTGGATGAGCTTCCTGGAAGAGTTGTATCCCTTCAGTGGGGGGGTGATGATCATTTATGTCATCAAACTCACTAAATCACATTCAGTGTTCGAAACTTTACGTCAGAAATCACCATTCACACCTTTACCCCCTCAACAGCAGGTCGTAGCGCCACTTTGTTTTTATGAAAAGGTTGAAATCATTAGGGTTAGAGTTAGCATTAGGGTTAGGGTTAACATTAGGGTTAGCGTTAGCGTTAGCGTTAGCGTTAGGTTTGCCAATAGGGTGGCTTCATAAGAAGACACTGTCACTGTCTGCCTCTGATGCTATTAATCTTTAACACCATCAGGGGACCAGTCTTCTGCTGTCATGTGATAAACTGCACTTTACTCTTTGTGCCAGAGCAGAAGGAAGCGAGTCCATCAGGTTCCTACCAGGACAACAAGGTGTTTTAATAGATAATGGTCCAAACTCTACAGTAAGTATCCAAATAGCTCGATTGGTTGACGTCATGATGGAGGGAACGGGAGCAGTTGGACTTTATTTGGCTTGTCTGTTAGTTAGTCACCATGTAACCTTGTAACTGACTGGTTGGAAAGTTGATTATTTGTTTGTGGATCTTTTATTTATGTGTCGATCGTATGTTGCTTCGCTGCTGATCAATTAAATGCGTTTTCATTTTGTGAATAACTGAAGAGCAGTCGGCTTGACCAACTAACAACAGAACTAATGTTTAACCACAAGCAGAGCCAGATTACACGTTTCTACCTGGAAACCAAAGAGCTGGAGGCAGGCAGGATGCCATGAACCCTTTGGAAATAACCATCATTCGATCATATTATTATTATTATTATTATTATTACTACTATTAAAAGTGTTTTCAGCATTTCTGCTTTATTAGCCAGTTGACATTAGAGACAGGAGAGATGAGAGAGAGACGATGTGCAGCTAAATCCACCAGGACGTCCCAGAAACAACCAGTGATCACCTTCATCCCGGTCACAGCATTTCTCTCCCGGTAGGCGTCGTCCCCCTTGCCCCCCCTGCTGAGCAAGATGCTGAACTCCTTCAGTCCCTGCTCACTCACAGCAAGTTCCTCTGGTTAAGAAAATAAGACGCCCACTCCTAGAATGGTTAACGTCTAAACTCAAGGTCTTAATGGGTCTTGTGTCTCAAGTCTTAAATTCAGTTTTAGAGGTCTTTAAAATGTTTCTTGGTGTTTTTCTGGGGAGAAAGTCACTTCCACCTATACTCTAAGAGAAGATGAAACTTTATTGATCCCTGCAGGGAAATTAGGTTGATTCTGATCGACCTACAATTGTTTTCCTTCTCATTTGTATTTCAATTACCAAACTTGTCTTGAAATTCATTATCAGGTCTTAAAGAGTCAATTTGACTTGTGGTGGTCCAGTGCCCTCATACGCTTTTATTTTGTAGTGAGCTGCAGCCCTCCTGAATCCAACCGTCAGTCTGTCCATAGTATGTATGTAGGTCCTACTGTCCTTGTACCATGTGTGTCAGTATGAACTGTGTTCCTCCAGCGACACGGTAAAGTAAATCCCTGTTTGTATTTTTTAAGGTTTTCTGATTTCCTTCCCAGCTGCCGGTAAAAATGTTAACTGGGTGTCTACTGGGCCTCGCGCTGCTCACAGCCTTCCTGATTGGCTCGGCTAGTGGCCGGGGCCCTCTGACCCTCGCCCCAACTGGTAGGGTCAAAGTTCGTCCAGGGGCAGAGCTGACTCTGGACTGTGGAGACCGAAAGCATGCAGGTCAGTGTACAGGGGGTACAGGGGGAAGCTTGTACACTCGCTGGACTGAAATTGAACTGCTACTAAAATCACCAAATGGGTAAAACAAAACGCCCATGGAGGAAAAGAACACAGAGAGGATTGGTCATAGTTCTTACATTGAGAATTATTTTAAAACAAGACATTTGATTAAATTGTGAAAAGTGAAACGTGAACTTCAACATCAAAGCACAAGGTCAAAATAAAAGCCCCCAGAGAAAAACCTCATTTAGAGAGGTGAGAGTAACCGATCCTCCTTCCTCCCCAGGCGTGGTCCAGTATTGGCACACCCCCTTTGGGGACCTCCAGAGCCCCGGTGTCCATGGTTACCTGGACCCTGTTGCCATGCAACATGACGGCAGCCTGGTGATAGCCAACGCCAGCCATCTCCACAGCGGCCTGTACTACTGCCTCCTGCAGGGCACAGAGGGAACTACGCTGTGGCCATACCGGATCCACACTGGTCACCTCAGTGGTCCAAGCAACAAGACTCAACAAGACTCTGGATATTTGAAGTATTTGTTAGAAAGTAGCAGTCGAGCAAAACCAGTTCCCCAACAAGCAGACCGCTTGCTCCGTCTCCACGATCCTACCCACCGACAGGACAGCAGCTACAGCCGTGTGTTCAGACTCAGGAGGGATGCTGGTCCTGGGTCTGGGGGGGAGGCGGGAGTCTCACCCAGTCTGTTTGCAGGCGCTGTGGCAGGGTCAGTGGTGGTGACGTTCCTGCTGGGCTTCAGCGCCGGGGCCTTGAGCAGGACTCACGTTCTCAGGTGGGTCCAGCGGCCTCTTTCTCAGATTTCATTTAAACTGGGAAAATCGGACTATCGCTAACTGATGACTGGATGTCTGATTATTTACAGGCCATGTGTCTGTTTCTTTGTGTGTTAACTTCATATTGGGAGATCAATATGGCGTCTGAGATCAGATTCATTACGACAAAAATTGGTTCCACGATCCAACTTTGACAGACATCTTAGATGCCCCATGATACAACATGGTGTTTTACCACTCTACAAAACGAATCAAACAAAACTAACTATTTCCTTCCAGGTGTTTAGGGGCGGTCACTACGAGGGTCCGGTCGCTACGGCAAAGAAGACACCAAACTAACGCCATGGACCACAGATGCGAGGTCACCATGACAACCCTGCCGCCCATGTATGAAAACAAGGCCTTCCAGAAGGAACAGGCATCGGACGACGACGGCGACCCGGGTGTAACCATGGAGATCACAATGTCGTTGGCAACCCCGTCTCCCCCCGCCAAGCCTCAGAGAAGTTTCCGGCAAAAACGAGAGGAGCAGCCGGAAACCGCCACTTACCTGGAGCGATGTGACCATGCTGGAGAGGAGGAGAGAGGGAGGGAGGAGAGGGGAGAAAGTAGGGAGGAGGAGGAGGTGGGACAGAAAGGGGAGGTAGAGGAGGAGAGAGAGTCCAGCAGTGGCAGCCTATCAGCAGAAGACAGAGGCAGTGAAACCAGGAGGAGTGAAGATGGGGAGGAGAAAGAGGGGAGGAGAGAGAGCAGGGAGGAGGAGGAAGGATGGAGAGAGGAGGTGGAGGCTGAGAGAGCTGCAGAGGAGATGATGAGAGAAGATACAGAGGAGAAAGAGGGGAGGAGAGGTAGCAGGGAGGAAGGATGGAGAGAGGAGGAGGCTGGGAAAGCTGGAGAGGAGAAGGGGAGTGAGGAGGAGAGAAGAGGGTCCAGTGCCAGTGCTTCAGAAGATGATGTTTCTGACCAGTCGTCTACAGACACGGAGGAAGAGGAGGAGGGGATCAGAACACAGGAAGAAGGGATGAAAAACACCAGCGGAGGAGAAGAAGAGACGGTGCGTTCACCATCCCCCCCGCCTCGTCCGGCCCCGGGGAGGCGCGTGATCCGCCTGTACCAGTACGACGAGGAGGGGCAGCGATACAGCCACCTCCCAAAGCCCTCCGCCGATGAGTTAGGCCCCGCCCCCAGGCTCAAACAGCGCTCACTCTCCCTGACCCGCCTCAACGCCATCATGGCTGCCGCCTCCGCCGGCCCAATGGACTCTCCTAACAACAAAGAGACGGGGAGGGAGGAGAGAGAGCAGGGGGACCCTCCCACCTCACCGCCATTCTTCCACATGGAGATATAATTCAGGAGGTGGACAAAATAATGGAAACGGCATTTGAAAAAGGAGTTCCACGTCTGACAATCACCACTTATGAAGCAACTGACAGAGTTCCCAAGAAACCAAATAAAAATTGGTGCCCAAATGCAGAATGGCCAAAGAATATGAGGTCATTGAACATACCAGGAGAACCCTAGCACGCAGACTCTGCTCCCTCATGATCACATAGTCCAAGATGATGATACACACTGCTGAACAGATTCAAAGAACACCAGGAAGTCACACTCCTCCCCAATCACCACGACATTGAAACATCATTGAACCTTTATGGATGTTCTGGAGCTCAGACCAGGAAGTAGATTCCATCTTCTTCAGCCCTCAAAGACCAATATAGACTCAATATTTAGAACACGTGCATTTGTCCCCCCGATAAAAACATGAGACACAAAAGAGGACAGAAGCGTAAATCATGCCTATATGTGTGTTGACTCAGCAAGGATAATATTAAGAGAAAAGTTGATCTACAGGAGGATACAGAACGCCTGAGAGCCTTACTGCGTTATATTCATTATATTTTGAATTGTCACCTGGTGCCTGAATTTTGTTTCCACCATAAATTGATGCATACAAATTCACCAGAATGCAGGAAATGAAGTGTTTGACGCTCAAAATTTCCTGGGGGAGGACCACCAGACCCCCCGCTTAATGTGCCGCCCCAACGTTCAAACGTTCGCCACTGGGTGGCTCTACCTCTTATTAGATGATCTCATGATGTTAGGTGTTTCTGTTATGTCCACCCCCTGTAGGTCAATACTTCTCTACAGGGCCAAATGTGGCTTCCCTTATCACAGTCAACAGGGTGTGAAATTCCTTTACTGATACAGGGACAGTTTTAGGATATGTATAGAAATATCTCATCTCAAATAAGACCGGGGTAGGAGTCACCACATCTCTGTAGCTTGTAAGCTCATCTACTCTACCATCTTTAGTGTTGTTCTTCTTTCACTGTAACACTTGTAGTTATTATTAACCCAGTGAGCATCTCTTGGCCCTGCAGAGGCGAGGCAGCCATTGTTCAAGTGTGGTCATTGGTTTTTAGTTGTAGGTTGAGTACATTCTTCTGTCAGCAGGTTGTTGCAACGTTGGGCATCGTACCACGGCGATGCAACGGAGGGCATTGCTGTATATTTGCAGGCAACACTTAATAGTTGCAGGGAAGAGATAGGAACACCTGACCAAACCGGGCCAATGAGGATACCCCGTCTCAACCTGGTTCATTATGTACAAAATACACATTGGTGTGACTTGATGCCTGATAACTGCACACACACACACCACACACCACACACCACACACACACACTTGTTTGGTGAGGAACACCAGTCACAGAGAAGGCGGAGAGCTGTCCCATTCTTTTATTCTTCTGAAAACATACTATAAACAAGTTAAGACTCAAAAGGGAAAATAAGAATCCTCAAGAATCAAATCCCACAGCTGATCTTACAATATCTGCTATGAACTGTGGCCACAACTGAAATAATGAAAACAGTCCCGTCCCTCCCTTCAGTTCGTTTTCTCATTTATTTTTAGGAACGTTTTTCCAAATTAACACTGTAAAAAGTCTCTTCAGTGAGAGAGAAAGGCTCTGACAGTTGGCGGAGTATGCAGAGAGGCCATTTCTGGTGGGATGTGAGTGTGTGTATCCACAGGGATAGTCATGGTGTGTGTGTGTGTGTGTGTGTGTGTGTGTGTGTGTGTGTGTGTGTGTGTGTGTTTGCAGTCCCGTTGTAGTGTAGCTGAGAACTGTAACGGTTTGTAGGAGAAAATCCTTTTGAGTTTCTCTTTTTATTCTCTCCCTCTTTCCCCCATTTGGTGGTTTGGCGTTGTGACGTCTGCTACGATGTGGACTGAGCTTTCTGCCACTCCACAAACTCGTCTAGCAGCACCGGCCCTGCGGAGAGAGACGCCATTAAAACCTCTTTTCCAGGGGAGACCTAGCCAAGATGGCAGCAGCACACAGTTAGTGTATAGTGGTGGTGGTGGAGTACATCTTACTAAGAGCATTGATCATCTTGATAGACTCTTCTTCTCTAGATCTGACAACTGGTCATTATGACCACCAGGTCCTTTAGTTTCAGGTCTTTGTTCAGGGTTCAGAGATCATAAAGCCTTTGAGTGATACTATAAACCTACAAGAATACAACCTCGGCAACTGACTTACCCAGTCATAGTTACTATTTTGTGAGTTGGTTGTGTGTCATTTTATTTTCGGCAGCACTTGAAGGCAGCATAAGTGTTTGTTTATTTATGATTAATGCTACCTAATTAGCGTTTGCTAGCTAGCCGCGTTTACTCATCCAGACGATGTGGCATTATTACATAGATGTAATGGGAGCCTCTGGCCCCGCCCACAATATGACAGAATAGGTGTTAATGTGTTAATAAAAGCTCAAAAAAGAAAAACAAGCACTAAAGCCTCAGTAAGGGACACTGTCGGACAAAAACTGTTCCCAGGTCAGCGTTGTGTGTTTGTACTCACAAGCTCCGTCTTCATCATAGTTGCTGAGGTCGGCTAGGATGGTCCTGCTGAACTCCAACACATTATACCACTGGTCCTTGTTCATCCCCTTGTACTTGGACTGCTGTGGGAGGAACGAAGGAAGGAGGGGGAGAGGAAAGGATGATGGGTGAGGATGTGTCAACTATGGGCTTGTGCTGCTGCTGGGAAACAAAAACATCTTCCAGATACTCCAGGGAGGTATTTTGCTCATATGAGAGATACAGCAAAATAGTGTTGTCACAATAACTGATACTTTGATACGACCTCAATACACCACCGCCAGGGGGCGTGCATGAGCAGAGGGCACATGGACTGGAATAATGAAAAAAAGAAAACTGGAATAGACACAACAGCAGCCTTGTTTTCTGTGGTATCCTAGTAGGATCGTTTTGAGATGTTAAATTTAGTAAGTCAAAATTCTGATATTGCGACAACACTAAAGCCAAACTTAGAGAATGAAGTAGCGAGAGAGCGAGAGAGCGATACCTCCAGGAACTGGTGGAAGCCTGAGAAGAGAGGCCAAGTCCTCCCCAGCAGTAAGGTCAGCATGGATTTAGCAGTGTCCATGTCCAAACTCCTCTGGTCCTTATCCTGAGGAGAGCAGGAGGATGAGGATACAGGGAGGAGAGAGGTAGAGACAGAGGGGTGAAATCATGTAGACTCAACATGGGGGAGGGGCTTAACGCACTCTCTGTTCCAGTGTTTGGACATGTTTTGGAGGGAAAACCCCACTTAACTTCCTGTGTGTTGGGAGTACTGTCTCACCCCACAGTGCTGCTAACAGCCTTTCAGACGGGACATTCAACGTGTTCATGTTTAGTTCACGTAATCTGAAAAGCTGCTCATAATAAATCACCAGTGCTTTGTACTGTGTCTTGGAAGTCATTTACAGATTAGGTGTTAGGTGCTTTGTAAATCACCACAGACCCATTACCTGTTACCCTGTGCCAAGACAGCATGGATCAATACTGATGTCTTGATGGAAACTGGAACTCAAACTTGATGCATTTATAAAAAAAAAACATTAAACCAGATCAACTGAACATTTCAACATGCCATGTAAGAGGATGTGTTTGTCACATCGTGTCCATGAGTGAGTCCATGTCGCATCACTGTGTGCTGTTGGGCTGGGTGTCATGTCTCAGTGAGGACTAAAGAGGGTTCAGTAAGACAACATACTCACCCTGGAAAAGTCAAAGGCGTATCTGTAGATGTTTTTAAAGGCTGCAGAGTCGTTGAGTTCACAGCGCAGGTGATCCAGTTTACCCTGCAACCTCTCGGTGCAGTCACACCTGCAGACGGAGGGAGGATCCGGTTCAAAAACAAACAGGCACAATGCAACAGTCTGGGTCTGAATTTAGAAAATGACTCATTGTGATTGATTGTCTGCTGTCTTACGTTGATGGATAACAGCGATAAACCAATAAACACAGATGTGGCTGATGTCATTGTTGTGAGTTTGATGTTTTTGATGGGCATTTGAGCCCCAAACAAGACAAACTACCACTGGAGGAGGAGAGAATGAGAGGACTAAACTTAAAGTTACTAGTACTTACTGTAATATGGTCATTCCCTTGAGCCACTCCTCTTTTGTGAAGAATCCCATACTTGATGCTTCTAGTTGCCAGGCTAAAACTAACATGATAATCTATGAGAGAGAGAAGGAGAGAGAGAGGGAGAGAGGAGAGAGGGAAAGCCAATGGATTTCAACATTAATTTCAACATCTGGTGACCTCCAGTCACTCTTGGAAAAAGATCATCACAGCCTCTTCTCTTCTACAACAAGTTTCCCCTGGATTGTATAAAGACAAGAGAGTTGATAAATGGTGGAAATAAAAGGTTGTGGTGGTGAAGGACTTGGAAACAGCAGCGCTGGAATGCAAGGAAAGACTTACGTGATCATTTAATGATAATCTAGAACAATTCATCTGTTTCTTTTTCCTTGGATTTTCTGTTGATGAAGTTTGACTCTTTTCTCTGTCTGTTCAGCCATTGCTGCTCACACCAACTACCCAAGTCTTCTTCCAATTATTCCAAAAATACCAGAAACATGATCACTTCCTGTCTCCAGAGGACTTTTCTCAGGAAAGACCCAGCTGACACCGGGTGTGGAGAACAAATGTGAAAACTTTCATGAACGGGTCAGAGGTCCAATCTTCTTCTTCTTCTTAAATCTTCTTCAATCACTATTTTATATTATCAATTGACAATAGCCAATAGTAGCAAAAGGGACATTTATGAAAAAGTTGCAGACAAATTACTATAATATTAGCAGACCTCTGCAAAAAATAGAATTACAAAATATTCTATGACATTTGAGGACCGAAGGTAAAAAAAAACACATAGGTTGGTCGTCTTAGAAGTTCAGTAGGTTGGAATCAAACCACTTTCCTTTCATTCTGTAGTTCTGCACCACAACAAGAAAACGGCACCCCAGCTAGGGAGAATGTGAAGCTAACATCCCCCTCAGGAAACATGAGCATTAATATCACCTACACTACAACCATGAAGAACAAAACAAAAACAACCCCGACCTCCACCACAACAGAGCAAACACTTTCTGAACATGCTAGGGGATGGGCAGCGGGACTCACGTTCTCCGGGTCCACGCCGATGTCTTCACAGAACTTCTCCATGCCCTCTGGACCGACCACCTCGTCCTGGTCGGCGTACTCGTTGAACCAGGCCAGGCACTTCTTACTGGAGAACGGCTTCTCGGTGGTGATCAGCCTGGTTCCCCGGATCTGAGGTCGGCTGAAACTGGAGCACATAACAAAAGGTCTCGTACCAAAATGAGATATCCACCATGTGGAGCAAAAAAAACCTACTCATTCAAAATGATGTAAAACAATTAGATAGATATTGATGGGGATGGACCTTAAACACCAAATACTCTTTTTTTTTGCCGTGATCAATATCAACTTTGTAATTTGGCTATTACATTTTTTTTTTAATATTGAGAAACTTCATGAAAAACATTTTTTACTAGGTGAAACGCAGACTGGACTACAGAGAGGGAGAAACCCACAGAGTAACTGTGTTTACCTGGTAACTTTACACTTCCTGAGCTCATGGTCATCTGAACCAGGCAACTTTCTCTTCTTCTTAACAGGCATCACTGAATCTTCACTGGGCTTCACTAACTGAGCTGGACCTGGCAAAGAGACACACACACACACACACACATATATACAGGGTGGCAGGGAACAGAGAAAACACACAACTCTAGATAATAACAGCCAAACATTAATCTGCTACAGGTAATATGTGGTATACAGGCCGTACCTGTGTATCTCTGGCCACCTTGTCCATTCAATGCAAAAAAATTCTAGAATAAAAAAAAGCAAAATCAAAACATCACAGGTGGTCACCGTGCAAGATCTTTATAAAATGTCACCAGCCTGAGGGTCGTAAACATTTACCGCTACTGCTGAAACGCTACTAGACAGACTAACTTTCAGAGATCAAGACATTGTACCGTTTAGCTGCAGTATCATAACAATCCTTGGAGAACGACAGCAGCTACGTTTACAGGATTACTGGGCTACTCACGAGTTTGTCCAGCGTTTGTGATCCTCTATTGATATCCACCCGTCAACACCAGCGTGGCTTAGTAGGAGAATGACACACTATTAACACAAGCTGGCAACAAACAGCACAGAGAACATCAGGCCAAACACCAGTCAAAAACCAGTCAGTTTAATACTGACTAACTAGGTTATACTGTCAAGAAGTGATTCATCAAGCTGCGTCTTATTTCAACTTTCTAACTTGGTTCACGTTGCCCTACAGGTGTATTTTGCTGGGGAGTAACAGGCGAACCAATTCAACAAGTTGAAATTGTATTGAAATAAGAGCTGCTTTGTGTATCGGATGAAGAGTGGACTCTCTGAACAGGTCTGAAGTCAGGTTGTACAAGGTATGTGACTTTGATAAGCGAGGCTACTTTCAACTGCCACGTTTTTTTTAAATGAAGTTTGGTGAACAGTTTCCTCCAAACAAGAGAACGGGACGTATCAGTGGTTGTAGTAATGTAGAAAGCCCGTAGATATCACCACCCTGATTGTATTCTCTAGAGGTCAAAGTATTTATCAACAGATTACTGTTGATGTGGATAAGCCATAGTCTTTAAAAGGGAGTTGGGGGGGGTCTGTGGCCAAACACGGCCTGTTGGTTCATGATGTCCTGAGCGCTTAGCTGTCAAATAGCTGAAACGAGTAAACCAACAACTGCGTCACCTGTACACATTACCCCGCTATGTCATGTCTGTAGATAACGTTAGTTTACAAACTATTTGGTATCAACATGCAGGTCCCGTCTGGCATAATGTTGGAAACTAGACATCCCTTTATAGCAAGGCAGCGTTAAAACACTGAGGTTTGTAGTTAAGGCTAGGTTAGGTAAGAGGTGTTAGCTAACAGCGACACCAATTCAACCTTAATCGTCACCTAGCGATTAGGGTGTCTGCGAGTTCAATCCAAGACTTTAAGGGTGTTTTATTACCAGCTAGATGTAAATATGAGACAAATTTCACCAGTGAAAAAAATAGTTATTTCAGGGTATAACGTTAAGCCAAGTCTGCGTGACTGTGCTGATTTCTCATTAGAAAACAACGCAGCGCGAAAAACAGTCGGATTTTAACACACCTGGGACTGAAATTAAGATTTACGGTTGCATTTAACAGCGACGAAAGACTTTAAGGCCTCAAATTTCTATTTCTATTAATTTCAAGACTTTTCCCACGACCCTCAGACACACCGACCGCTAGAGAACTAATGATGAACTGGTTAAACATTGATGCTAGCTAAACAAGGCTAACATGGTTGCATTAGGTAACGTTATGCTTCTGGATCTGCCATCTGGTGGTTAGTAAAACTACCACAACAACCTCTGATAGAAGAGCAAAGATAGCGGGCCTACTTTACTGTGATACGATTTCCTTAGAAGCAACAGTATTTGCTGCTTGTCAGTTTCCCAAAAGACGTGACTTCTTTTGTCTGCTAGCTAGCTAGCCGGCTAGCGGAGCACCACGGGTGTCAAACAGACTGTTGACATAGCCTTAGCCAGCAAGCTAACGTTAGCTAATTTGTCAACACACAAATCAAAGTCTACTTAAATCCACCTTAACTCAATTTAAAAAAGATGAGACTGTAAATAAATAACGTTAATAATATTACGCACTGGTAGTGTTCTTAAATTTCTCCTAAACTTACTTTTTTTTCAGTTACAATCTCGCGGAGAAGTCACCTAGTCCCATACATCGAACTGTCGCTGCTTCCGGGGCAACCGAGCGAGTGGACGATACCACGCCTTTATGGGGTGTGTTGTGAATTAAAAATATATAATTCTATCGATATTCTGGTGCGAGTGTTTCAGTAAATGCAATTTTATGAATCATAACATATTTTCCAGTATTCACTCAACGCATGTTGTATACGTGTACATAAAACAAAGCGGGAAAAATATCTACACATTATATCCACCCCGTCGGGCCAAAACATTGGGATGTACACATTTTTAAAGCAGCAGTCCATTGTTTTTGGCACTCACATGTCTGGCTTGAAAAACACGGTCACGATCAATTGTTGATGATATAATGGAGAGTTTGACAATTGAAATTCATTCTACTAAATTTAAGAGTATATTCTTGAGTTGCATATATAGAGCGCCTGGTTCTTGCATTGAACAGTTTATGAATACCACAGTTGATATTTTTGGGAAAGTATGTGATAAGAAATTATTCTTTGTTTGTGGTGACTTTAATATTGACTTGTTAAAATGGAATGAACATAAATTAACAACAGACTTTTGTAATGCAATGTTTAGCTTTGGTCTTTGGCCCCTTATTGATAAACCTAGTAGGATAACCAAAGAAAGTGCTACACTTATTGATAATATTTTTACTAATGTTCATGACCAAGTAACAAGTGGTTTGCTTTTAAGTGATATCAGTGATCATCTTCCTATTTTTGTGATCTTACATAATTTTAATGTTAAAGATTCAGTTGGAGTAAGTGAGCCTTCTTGTAAATTAGTACGATTAAGGACACCAGAGAGAATTGAGGCCTTAAAGATGGACCTTACAAATTATAATTGGGATGAGGTGTATGTTGATGATCCTAATCAGGCCTATGATGCATTTTTGTTTACATTCTTGGAGTTATATAATAAACATTGTCCTATTAGAAAGTGCTGGGTGAAAGATAAATATAAAGGAAAGCCTTGGATGATTAAAGGTCTGCAAAGGGCGTGCAAAAAGAAAAATGCACTTTATAAGAAATGTTTACAACTGAGAACCAGTGAAAGTGAAGAAAAATATAAGTTGTATAAGAATAAACTGATTTCCATTATGAGAGTACAAAAGAAGGAATACTACAATAAAGTATTAGAGGACAGTAAAAATAACATTCAAAGGACTTGGAAAGTAATTAATCATATTATTCGGAATAGGTGTTATAAATCTGAATTTCCAAGTTATTTTATAAATAGCTCTGATGCTACAGTGGACAATTTAAAAAGCATTGTTGATGATTTCAATGATTATTTTGTGGGTGTTGGCACTACTTTGGCTAGCAAAATTGTGGTGCCTGAAGACAAAAAAGATTTAACCAAGAGGTATAGCTTCCTCTTGGTCGAAAAGCTACTTAGAAAATAGACAGCAATGTGTGCAAATTAATGATACGCTGTCAGGGTTTAGTAAGGTCACATGTGGAGTACCCCAGGGGTCGGTGATTGGTCCTAAACTTTTTATACTTTACATTAATGATGTTTGCAATGTTACTGACTTGTTAAAATTTGTTATTTTTGCAGACGATACTAATTTATTTTGTTCTGGAAAAAATTTAAAGGAACTTTTTTTTTTTTGCTATAGAAAGGGAGCTGGAAATCCTCAAAACTTGGTTTGATGTTAATAAATTGTCTCTCAATATTAAGAAAACTAAATTTATGTTTTTTGGAAATCGAAAAGATAGTGATGAGGATATTAAATTAAAAATGTGTGATGTTGAAATTGAAAGAGTTTTTGAGACAAAATTCTTAGGGGTTGTGATTGATCATAAACTAACATGGAAACAACATATTGATTATATCAAAGGAAAAGTTTCAAAGTCAGTAGCAATCCTGTATAAATCTAGGGATATATTAAATTATAAGGCCTTGTATATAATTTATTGCTCACTTATACTTCCTTACATATCGTACTGTGTGGAATTGTGGGGATCGACCTTTAAAACGACTATAAATGCAATAGTTTTACTACAAAAACGAGCCATACGTATTATTAATAAGGCTGGTTACTATGATAATACTAATCCACTGTTTATAAATTCCCATGCTATGAAATTTCATGATTTGGTATATTATAAAATAATGCAAATAATGTTCAGAGCAAAATCAAAGTCACTTCCAGACTGTGTACAAAGGTTTTTTTCAATACGGGAGAACAAATATGAGATGAGAGGTATTTGTAAGTTTACCGTACAAAAAGCTAAAAAAGGGATTAAAAGGAGATGTATTTCTATTGTTGGGGTTAAATTATGGAACAATGCAAATGTAAATTTAAGAATGTGTAATTCGCTTTTGGTTTTCAAAAGAATGGTGTACAAAGCTATTTTTGAGAGTTATAAGGGTGAATGATCTTTTATTGCTGATTTAAATCTAAGAACAAGTAATTCACTTTTGGTTTTTTTCAAGACAATGGTTTATAAAGCTATTTTGAGGGTTAAAAGTGTGAATGTGTTTTATTTTATTTTTGGAGGGTAGCTTAAATTGAGAAGTATATAGGATAGGCATAGATAAGCATTTTGCCTCTGCCTTAGCCTGTTCAGTCACTGCTTAATACATAGACTGTTGATTTTGTTTATACTGTTTTGTTTATACTGTTTATATTTATTGTATTATGTGTGATGGCTGAATAAATATTACTATTACTAATATTACTATTACTATCTACTCAGGAACAAATACTGAATCAGTCACGTTGGAATAATATTTGGCTGATTTTCCTGTGTAGTTGGTAACAGATCCAAGGGTCCAGCTGTCAGGGCAGGTGGGTATAGTTTAGGATGATGCGGCAACTTTGTTTCAATCATATCATGTCACTTTTAAGCTTAGGACAAACAAAATAATACACATTGAATTTAAAACTTGAATAATACAAAGTTTTATACCTTTATGGATTCAGTTTCAAGTGATTCATGTTTGGATTATAGTCTAAATCACAAGTTAAATCGAAACTTTGGCTTGGTTTTTGTAATAAGCACAAAATGATGTGTATGCACCTTTTATAAATGAGGCCCCTGGTATGAAGCTGTAGGATCAAGATGACCAGTGAGTTTTCAAGAGTCTTTTGAGGCACTGAACTGATATTCTGAATCAACTAATCAACAAATCAAACTTAATCAAAGACTAATTGGGATGAAATGAAAATAACGGGGAAATGAATGAGGTGGTGACGCATCATGAGTGTTTCCACATTTTAGGTCACACGGTCTGCTGGTAGAGGATTGGTTTGTCTGTTTGGACATAAGACACTGTGAGGAGAAGTCTTATCTGGGTGAAGGAAGGAGTTACAAATACAACAAATAGTAAACCAAACCTCCAAGAAGAGATAAAGATTGATTACACATTTTTAATGCTTTCTTCACATTAATTATGTTTGTTTGTCATCGGTATGAATGAGGTTCAACTGTGTGATGTTGGATGGACTGCCATCACATGCACAGCAATGTCAAGGGTTCAAAACGATGAAAAATGTCTCTGCAGAACCTTTCGCTGTAAACAATTAAACATGTCGGATGATGCAGGAATGTTTTGGGCCAATCAGCAAGATGCATCATCCCTCCAAGTTTCATCAGAATCGGACTGGTGGTGTAGCAGTTACGGCCTTTCAAAACTTTCAATTTTTACCTTTAATTATAACGCCCCCATCAGGCCAATCAGTGTATTTTTAAACACCAGAACACAAAATGCATCACTGAAATCCAGTGGTGTCTGAGATATGACAATATATGACAGACAGACAGACCCACTCTGATTTCATCGCTGACAAAGAAAAGTCGAAGAAAACAAAGACGTCTCTCTTTACAGTTCAGTCTTTATTTTGCCGTGAAATAAATTACTCGACTTAAAAAATAATCCAAAACAAACAAAATAATGCAGCACATCAAAGTAGTCGAACCATTCCACTCCCATTCGAACAGCACACAGCATAATGTCTTTACTTGACGTCGTGGCAAACATTCAACTGGTTTGGGTTGTGATTGATACGCTTCTTTCAAGTTTTGTCGTCACTCAAGGCTACAAGTTATGTTTCCACCCGAGCTGGGGCGATGGGCAGGTACAGATTCGAGAAAAGATTCTTTCAGAGTTCATGCCACATACAGATCTTTGAACCATCACGGTGGTAAAATCACATTCGGCTGAGAAAGTCAGTTTAGTTTCTTTAACCTCGATGGAAGATGGTAAGAAATCTGACATCTCTGACCAGAATAAAAAGAGTTGTCATCACACAAAAAAAAAGCTACAGGAAGAATTCACCTTCGCCAGCTAATACTGCTCATTCATTTGACAAAATATAACAAGTCAAAACATTGTGTAACATGGCTTAAAACACAGAGCACATGATAAAAAGGGCAGTGAAATAAGATCATGACTTGCATTTGAAAACGAGGTTTCTCTTGTGGAAAGCGATACCTCTGTATGCTGTAGATACTGCATGAGTGAAAATAAGTGTTCTGTTATGGGTGGAAGAACTGGGCGACATGGCTCCCACCCCTAAAGACCCCTCACTATTGGGTGATGTGGGGATGACAGCATCAGATGAATGACTAGAATGGAAGGTGGTGTACTGACCAGGCATGTTGGGGTTTATCAGAGTAGACACTAGCAGGAAAAATGAACCATAACTCACCAGCCTTTACCAGATCTGTCTCTAGTTGGGGGCAACACACACACACACACACACACACACACACGTTCTGTCAGGATGTGTTGCAGGATGTGTTGAAAAGTAACAAACTAGACACGAGGATGTGTTGCCAGACAGCCAAGCGTTCTTGAACGTGCTGAGCACAGAAGGTAATGTCACTGCAAATTGGCAAGATCAGGGTTCTCAAGGAAAACCGGAGAGAAAACTTTACCAAAATGTTGTGCGTCCACCCTCAGAATAATCTGCCACCTGCATCAGATCTGATTGAAATTGTACTTAGCATTTGTTTTAACCGTCGGGAGGTGCCAGGTGGGTGGAGTTCACCGTGCCAAAAGTCACACTAAACTGACTTTTCAAATACGTCCCTGTGATCGTCTCAACCTCCTGACACTCACTGTAGTGAACAATCATAAGGAGTGTTTGAAAAGACCATCGCTTTCTGTCCCAGGTCAGGTGTCAATACTGAATCATGAACAAAAAAAACAAAAACGGTCTGTGATGCATTATTCATGGACAAATCCACCCTCAGATACTCGTACACTGTTAGATATCCTCAATCTGATATGGTCGATAAGTCCCCCTCAACCTGCCTCCACTACTTCTACTTCAGTTAGTCATTTCCTACAATTCCCAGAATGCTTTTCGACAACCCTCAGAGAAAAGGGCGTGCATTTATTGCTTTCAATCAAAGGTGGGCTTATGGGCATCACCTGTCAACTAGACATTAACAGACCCAGACATGCAGACGACCCACACATGATTTCATACAGAGATAAAAGTGTTGAGGTGGATTTCTCCTTTAATGCCGGGCAGAAACTCATTCAGTGTCTGCTGGCCAGACAGACAGTTTTTACACATAATTCTTTCCATTTGTTTTAACTTGCAGGAAAAACCAAACGTGGCGTTCACCACATCAGGACGGTGTTAGACAACGTTGACTCAAATACTCTTACTCGTTTCACTGTCCTCCAATCAGCTGAACTAGTGTGAAACAAATGCTAGGAGGCAGACATCTCCTTACAAGGACTTAACCACAGAGTAGTGTCAATAGTACAGACACAATTCATTTGGCGTGTGCGTGTGTGTGTGTGTGTGTGTAAGTGTGTGTGTGTAAAACCAAGGACATCCTGGATCTGTTGTGATTGAAATTAAAGAGAAAGCTTTTTTTTGGTTTGGCAAAACTGTTTGCTTAGAAAATTTCTAAACCAATCATAACAATGGAAAAAAAACAAAAAAATATATAGTTGTGTTGTGTAGTAGTGAGTATTGATAAGTAAATCCGTACATATCAATACTGTGAAATGAAATCCCAACATGGCTCTATATGAACATTAACCGATAACAGCATAAACCCTTTAATGGTTTTGGGGAAAAGGAATCTTCCACAAACATGGAAAAGAAAAACTAAATTACAACTCACAGAAAAGAGACATTCTGATGTATAAATATAAAATAAATATGAGATCAAATCCCAAACATTCACGGTGCTCCTCCCACCTCACACGGGTTCGACTCCCAACATGAAACACGACAAAATGAGGGATGCTGGGTAACTGGGCGTCTCCAGACTGAATTCTCCATATCTGACTGCTGAAATTCAGGAATTGGTTGTTTTGGAGATTAATTTTTCAACGGTGAAACCTGCCTCGTGTCCTGAAAGCGTGTCTGAAACTTGAACACAAATACACGTTCTTTGTCTCCGATTCATTTCAGTTGTGCATCACAGATCCACTGAGCTCCTCTTCAGCTACTGATGCTGAGCTTGAGGGGAAGCTGCTGAAAACCGTTTCAAGCACCTGGAGTACGGTTGACCTCCACACAGCAAAGTCGTCTGTGTTAGTTTAACTCAAAGTGTTAAAAAGTTTCCATCAGCCTGTATCGACTCTGTGAGTGGACACACAACTCCAAATAAGTCACTGAAAAATCAACACGTATACTGGGACATTTGCTGTGTAGCATTCGGTGCGTTGAGCGCTACAAATTTGCCAAGCACTCGTCGAAAAAGTTCACATGCAGCCTTGATGCAGGCCAGACAAACCACACCATGGAGACAGAGTAATGGACTTGGGATTTACACAACCTGGAGATTTCAAACTGGACAGAATCAAAACTGTGAAATAAAGCCGTCATTTTCCCGGTGAGGAAAAATCATCCGATCCCACCGGCTTTATTTCACAGTCGTGTTTTATAGTTTTTCCCTGGTGGGTGTCTCGGCCTACGCTAGCATACCGATCACAAAAAAACAGAAATAAACAAAACACCTTTCACGAAAACAAAAACAAAAACAAAAAAACTTTGATCAAAAACTAGATTCATGATTTCATGTAACAACAGTCCATTGATATATTGATATTGGAAAAACCATCAGATGGCGTCAAGCCAAGATCAGGATATTGCGCCAACTTGTATCTTCCCCTCAGAGAGCCCAGGCTGCTAAGGACAGCTGTAGCCGAGTGGTTGGCGAGGCAGGCCTGAGACCGGAGGGTTGAGTCCTGGTGGAAATGAATGAACTCCCAAGCTGGACAAAACAACTGTACTGGAGCTACTGCTTCTGGTAGCGACAGCCACATTTGACCAAATTCGATCATCCCCAGAGGTCAGAGGTCAGAGGTCAGCTACAGAGCAGCACCCTGGAGCTGGCAGGGATTAAGCAGGGTGGACTCAGCAGCTTGAACCCAGCGCTCCATTTGGACGGCTTGGTGCTAACCAACGGGACAAAACACTAACCTGACTTGGAGCATGTAACATAATGATGCCTGTCTAGCGCCCTTCCGCCAGTCAATCTCAATATGGAAAAACATATCCAATATCCAGGATGAAAAGAGAAACAAAAACAGGAAAAACAGGAAAGGAAAACACAATTATGAATTCCATTGTCTGAAAGCTGAAACTAGTTTCTGTTATGGACAATCATGTATATAATATATATATAGGGAAACATGACTCCCTAAAACTCATCTCAGGTAATACAACTTGATTTCACAGGACTAACTCCAGAGCAACAGATCTCCAGCAGAAGACACACCGACACCCTAAAACCTTTGATTCAACTCCCCTTTAAAAAGGTTTTCCAGATTTAGCGTCACCCTAACACCCTGGCTCAATAGAGCCTGCTAGGTACGATGTCTTGGACTGACCCCCCAGGAACAAGCCTGCGTTTTGGGTCCCACCCCCCTAACGATGCTCATGGGACAGGTGGGAGGCTGTGGTCTGTCAGTGCATCTCATGGGTCACCGCCACCACCACCAGTGCAGGACACGTTCAACTTGTTTTGCAATAGTGGCTGGGCAGTTTCACCGCCTACTGGGCCACATCACCCCATAGCTGAAGACAACATGTGGACCGGTATTTGGTTCTATGACTTTGTGAAATGTGGCGTTATACTTGAAAACTGGACGATAATGTGTTAACCTTTCCAGACTCCAAAACAAGAGCTGGATTCATTGCTTTGTGTTGGTTTCAGTGGAGAATGTCAGCATCCCTGTAAGGAGAGTTTCAGTCCAAAATGCTGTGTCCATATTGGGGGGGGGGGGGGGGGGGAGATTGCTGCCCATAATTCATTGTTCAATTTTATTTCATTATTTCATTTTTCATTGTAACAGTTATCCTGAAAGAAAGCACGGCCTTCAGATGCCTCCTCTCTTCAACAGCACCTCACAATGTGCTTTAGTTTCATACCAGCAGTCGTCTCACTTTGGATTGAAACTCGAGCCGATTCAGAGGAAGACACCCTCCTTAGTGTACCCCCCTCCACTAACTCCCCCACTACCATCACCACCACACCTACAGCCATGTGATATGTTGGCAAACGTCTGGCACTCGACGGCTGCTTGGTTCAGCCTCAGTTTCAACAGGCCGGTGTGTCTGTGTGTTAACAACATACTTCAGTGTGTACTGAAAATAAATGTGTGCCGATGTCCTTTTGGAGACTGGCGTCTGTTGTATCTGTGGGTTGAGGGGCAGGAACGGCGACACACACACACACACACACACACAAATACAGGCTATGTCGGACAGTTCGTACTGTGCACTGCCTTCTAAATAACAGGCAGTAAAACCAACATCTGTCTGGGTCACGGTGTCTTCTGCATTTGGTTCAGGTCTATGGCGTTCTGCTGAAACAGAAGAGGCTCCCTTAGTGCTTTAGTGAGGTGAAAACTCACTACGGGAGCTTTTCCTCCGTCTCACCTTTTGAATCGAGTACCTGGTCGTGA
The DNA here is from genome assembly GCA_034670405.1 of Hoplostethus atlanticus. Taxonomy (NCBI): domain Eukaryota; kingdom Metazoa; phylum Chordata; class Actinopteri; order Trachichthyiformes; family Trachichthyidae; genus Hoplostethus; species Hoplostethus atlanticus. Next base: position 16,520,671 of record JAXDDX010000003.1, read on the forward strand.
TTCTGGACGTGTCTTCAGTCCCTCCTGGGAGTAAAAACCTCAAAGAGCGGTTCCCACCAGCTTCTGATGAGCAGGTATGAAGACCAAGGGTGGGAAACTAACTTGTTGTCTACTGGCGGCTAGGATATCCCCAAAGTCATGTCGAACCAGCCTAAGCTTTTACAACAGAACAGGGTCTTAAAGTCTCAAACCTTCCAGCCACAGCAAAGACAAATAGAAACACTAGCCTCTGAGCGGTAGCTGGCGGTAGCTGGCGTTAGCTTCCCACCCCGGTCTGACCTGACTAACCACTAACCAACGTGACGGATCCTCCGAGAGCAGCATGCTGTTAAAATGCACAAACGCGCACACACACACAGAAAAGGCCAGGCACTCTCCATGCACACACACACACACACATTTGGCAAAATACTCCTCGGTAGCATCGACTAGTCTCTCGGTGTCCGCTCCTCCTCGCGAGCAGCTTTCACTCGCGTCTTTTTTCTTTTGCGTTCCCAGTTGAAATGAAACCAAAACGCTCAATGGGCGGGACGCAAAAATGGCTGCGGCGAAACGGCCACAGATGGGCGTCAAGTGAAAGCAAAGGATTGATATCAGCTAGCTCCAGTTGTCCTCCTCCCTCCCGCCCCCCCCTCCTCCTCCTCTGCAGTCCGTCGCTAACCAAAGTAAGGCAGGAAGTATTTAATTGAATTACGTCGCTAATTATTTCCTCTGGCTGGCAGATGGCGCTCGCTGCCGCCCCTCTCCTCCGGTCGGCACCAGAGGGCGCTAGAGACAACCGCCAGTCCCATGACCCAACACTACACCTCGTAATGATACTGCAACAACTGGCGGCCGTCTCGCTCACAAAGAAACCCCACACACACTCTCTTCCACGTCCATCAACGTAATCCCGACTCATCGACATCCCGCTCCTCCTCCTCCAATGTAACCTCTCGTTCTTCACCCTCCTCTTCCTCCTCGTCCAAGTGTTTAAAGCGTCAGGCCAGGTGTAAAAACGGAGCTAGAAAGCGCTCCCATCCTTCCCTCCCTCCCCCCCCCCCCACTAGGCCATGTAGATGAAGGTGTTGATGTCCGTCTCGTCCCGCTTGATGTATTTGTGCTCGATGAGCCACTCGATCTGCTCCTTGATCATCTTCTTCTGGGGCAGGAACATGTTCTTCAGGATCTCCACCAGCTCCGTCTGCAGCTGGGCGTTGCTGATCCTCTTCCTCATCTTCATGATCTGGATGATGGCCTCCTAGAATAATAATAAACCATTCTATTTGTTAGATAGAATAAAGGCCTTGATCTCTTTTGATTTATAAAATCTCTAACATTAGAGGCTGAGCGCTTTACAAGAGGAAATAAATGAAAAACAGAAAATTAACAGTAAAGGCGACATAAAGAAAAACACATCAACCACTCACAATGTTCTACCTCCTCCTCCTGTTTCCCTCGACTGTCTTGTATGATCGATCTTATCTATATTTATTATTAAATCCTCGATAACCTCAACGTTTCTCCGTACCTGAGTTCTGAGTATTCTGAGCTGAACGATGCCTTCGTTCTCCTCTTCTCTCATTCGCTCCGTGGTCAGCTGAAGCCGACCAATCAGGTTGATCTTTCCCCGCTTCTGGACTTTGGAGTTTTTGCTGAAAAATCACGAACACACACAAACCGTCACCATCAAACATCCTGTATCACAGGGCTGGTCAACCATGACACCACAGCAGCTGGTTTCACTGGTCAGTTCCTCCTCTGTGGTTGAAGGTGTGTTAACCAGTGAAACCAGCTGCTGTGGTGTTTGGCTCGTGGTTGACTAGCCCTGCTGTGTCACACACAGTGCTGTACAAAAGTTAAAATAATTCAGTAAAGCCAAGATGCTTTCAAAAATAATGAAATGAAAAGTTTCTAAATATCAAAACATTTACTATAAAGAGCAGAGTTGTAAAACACTGATGCAGAAAACAAATGTAGGGTGCCTACGACTTCTGCACAGTACTGCTCCTGTGTACATATAGTAAAAATTGACTTCCTATAATAAGTTAAAGTTAAAAAATGGACTGATGGGGACTCGAGCGGTTCCACATCCCATTAGAAACAAGGTGGCGTACATGAGGGAGAACTCCTGGTTGACGTAGAACAGGGTGCTGTCGGTGAAGTCTTTGGGTGAGCTGACTGGAGGCTCGTAGGACAGCACCTGCCTCTTCAGCTTGGGGAAGGCGACCAGGGACTGCAGAGAGATGGGGGAGGGAGGAGGGAGGAGGGGGAGCTTAATTGACTGATGAAGGCATGTCCTAATCCATCTGTTTTCTTTGCTTGTCTGCCATTTAGTGTCACTAACTGAAATGTCACTAATACTTCAGAGGTAACACCCGCCAAGCACCAATAAAACATAAAAACATAATGGGCATCAAACTCAAAATTCAAAAATTCTGCATCAGTGTGTGAGTGTGTGTGTGTGTGTGTGTGTGTGTGTGTGTGTGTGTGTGTGTGTCTGACCCAGAGTGTGCGGCGGAGCTCTGCGTCTGGCAGCTCTGTGGCCAGTTTGAGGTTCTCAAAGCTGATCCTCTCCCTGGGTCTCTGGTTCCAGGCGAACAACACCGCCAGCTGGAAGGTCGTCACCTCCAGGTCGTACTGACCCACCTCGTTCTTAAAGGTGATCTGAGGAGGAGGAGGAGGAGGAGGAGGAGAGGGTGAGAAGAGCAGGAGATGGATGAAGAGGAGAGACACCATGGGACCAGAAGAAGAGAAGAAACGAGAAGAGAAGAAGATTTGGAGGAGAAAACAGGATGAGGTGAACAGAGGAGAGGAGAGGAGAACAAAAGGAAAGTCGAGACAAGAAGAGGAGAGATGAGAGGTTGGGAGGAGGAGGAGGAATAGGAGATGGATGAGGAGGAGAGACGGCACAGGAGGAGAAGAGGCAAGAAGAGAAGAAACAAGAAGAGGGGAGAAGAAGAGTTGAGGTGAACAGAGTCCAGATGAAATGAGGAGGAGAGTCAAGACAAGAAGAGGGGAGGTGAGAAGAGAAGACGAGGTTGGGAGGAGGAGGAGGAGGAGGAAGGTAGAATTGGGAAATAGAGAGAAATAACAAAGTAAAATCAAATCTGTCCAGGATATTTCCAAACCCTTCAAGGTGAGGATCAGATCCAGATCTATTCCAGGCCTGCCGTCTCTACTGCACCCCTTCACTCACGATGCCGTTGGACATCAGGTGATGCCAGTGGAGTTTGCGTCCGCTGTGGTTCCTCTTGTAGAAGTCCTCCACCTCGGGGATCAGGTCCTCCAGCTCCGTCGGCAGCGACACGAAGACCTTCTCGCTGCTCCGCGACCAGGCGCCGGCATTCAGGATCTTGATGTTCACACTATCCGCTGGAGGACGGAGGGGGAGAAGAAGAAACGTTGAAGCTTAGACATATATTTTTTACCGCTTGGAAATGTTGGTGTTTGGGTGGAGAGACGGCCTAGCGGTCAGGGGAGCGTGACCTCCATGTGCCCGTTAACTGAAACCCACTTTGTAAGACGTTGTCAGCCTGTTATCTGTATGTGTGTGTGTGTGTGTGTGTGTGTGTGTGTGTGTGTGTGTCCTACCTGGCAGTGCCAGCTTGTTGTGTTTGTGCAGCTCTTTGAAGACCTGGTTGAGATCCTCTGAGACCTTGATATCCTGAAACATCCTGGCCAGCTTGTTCACGTAGTCGGCCGGCATCCCTACTTCCTGCAGACGGACGAGAGGCAAGGGCGGGAGACAGAGGGGGAGACAGAGGGGGAGGGTCACTGCCTGCATGCTTCTCAATAAAAGTGTGTTTGTTGTGCAACTCACCCTCAGCCACTCCACCATGTTCTCCTCGATCTCACTGTCCGCTGAAATGTCCAGGATCAGACGCCTGGTGAGGTGAGCCTTGTGGTAACGCATGAACACATCCTTATTCTGGACATACTTCAGCACCAAGAGCTGGAGGAGGGAGGAGGAGGAGGAGGACCGAGACGACGGAGAGGAAAGACAAAGAGAGAGAGAGACACCAAGTCTTTTAGGTCTGTGTATTATCGTCTACCACGCCTGAACAGCCTCAAGATGCTGCTGCAGTTTCAGAGTCTGAACGCGACTCATTCAAAACCTCAGTTGAAGGATAACACGCTCTCCTCTATTTGACCTCTTGGGCTCATGAAATCCTTTTGAACCCACTGGACAACATCAAGCTGATACACTTCTGACTCAGTTAGAGAGACATTTTATTACAGTTTGGCAAGACGCAACTTTAAATGTTCATACCATGAGATCAAAACCAGATTTCAACATGAAAACACCAAGTGACTAAACCTGAGAGAACCTGCGCTACGCCCCGCTGGGTGAACTCCAGTGACTCACCACTTCTTTGAGTTTGAGCTCGATTTCCTCTGAGGTGAGTTTCTTGCTGAGAGGAGTTTTCCTCAGCAGCATGTCACAGTAGTTAGCCAGCAGCTCAGGACACTTGGACTCCGGCTGAGTCTTCAGACCCACACTGGATGGACGTGGACACACACACAGTTAGATGCACACCCCAATATTTTGACTAGAATTAATAGAAAATGAAACAACGATCCATCTTCCTCGTTTCTTCCTTCTCCTCACCCTTTCTGTTTCAAAGGCAGCTCCAGTTTGAAGATGGTGGCGTCGTTGACAACAGCCTTGTAAGCCTGGGAGGAAGGAGGAGGAAGGAGGAAGGAAGGAGGAAGGGGAACAGACAACAGTGGTCACCTTCACATCAGGAGTCCTTTAGTAGGGGTAAATGACTTCAGGCCAGCGGAAGACACTCAGAAGCTCTAAGCAAGAAGAATAACACTGCTACTGAACAACAACAACAACAACAATAATAATAATAAGACCCAGACCTTGTCCCTGGCCGTGAGGAAGCGAGGGTCGTCCTGGAAGGCTTCCTTCACCAGCTTACTGAAACGGTTGAACAACGTCAACAGCTGCTCCACGTACTTCTCAGAGTCCTGCACACGCACGCACACACACACACACACACACACACACACACACACACACACACACACACACACACACACACTTTGTAACGACATGATGAAGGGATTCATGAACAAGTCTGATTGCTGGTGGTGAAAACAAAGACATCACAACTTAAATAGTGTGTGTGTGTGTGTGTGTGTGTGTGTGTGTGTGTGTGTGTGTGTGTGTGTACGTACAGTAGTGATAGTCTCTGCGGCAGCCACCATGTCTGCCAGTCCAGCGTTGATGATGTGGTCCTCCAGGTCTTTCAGCATGGGCTCGATCCCACTGGGAACCTTGTCCATCAGAGAAAACATCAGGTGCAGCTCTGCGCCAGGGGGGAAGGAAATCGGCGTTACACAGAGGACAAGTAAGTATGGCATGACGAGGAAATAAAAAGCATGTTGCATGATGTGAACATGAAGAGGCGGGGACTCACTGTCCGTCTCGTTGCGTTTGATCATCCCTGGACACTCGGCGAGGATGGTCTCTTTGAACGAGGTCACCAGAGTGTTCACACAGCACTCCATGAGCTAGAGGACACACAGGCAGAGGGTACTGGTCTGAGGGAGCGTTCACGCCGAGCATGCTGGGAGCGTTTACTCCTTCGGGTCAGTTTGTCTGACCAGGTAAGAACATTCACCAAGTAACCGACCGAGACGCCTGAAAACGCCCCAGCTCTCTATCAAGGGAACTGTGGTGGTTTGTTAGGAGGGAGAACGAAACCATGCAACTACACAAAACAACCCCAAGGGATTATGGGTATAAGGAGACGGATGTTGACTTCTGATAACAGGGTATTGATAACAGAGTATTTGAAACTTACTGCTTGAACAGAGTTACATTCACGACACGTCTCCAGGTATCTCAGTGCTCTCTTCTCCTCCTCTCTCAGCTTGGCATCTGCCTGCAGGGAAACAGTGCATGGTTAACACACACACACACACACACACACACACACACACACACACACACACAGTATTAGCAACAGGATGTCTGAATGTACAGTAGCTGTGATTGGTCTTTGTTGTTGTTATACTACTTATTGTTGCGTACATATTTCATGTAGTTCTGGACGCCGTTCTGTTGCAGGTAGGACGGTGCCTGTGTTCGGTAGAACCTCTCTGTGGAGTCCAGGTAGGCCTTCTCAAAGTTATCCCTGTAGATCTGCAGCTTGTCCTCTGGGTTAGAGCAGAGGTTGACTACAGAGAGAGAGAGAGCGAGAGCGAGTGAGAGAGAGAGAGCGAGAGCGTGAGCGAGAGAGAGATGGGTTATCGGCATCAAATATCAGCAGCTTCAATCCAAAACCATCACTTTCGGTATCGGCCTTCAAAAACCTGTATTGGTCAAACCCCCCGTGGCTATCGCTGCTCATGCTAACTACCCAGTTCTTCTTCTATTTATTCCAAACAAATGTAAAACGCATCACTTCCTGTCTCCAGAGGATTTCTCCCGGTAAAGACCGACCTGACAGCAGATGGAAAAGCTTCATGAACTGTAGAGGTTGATCACTGTTGAGTTGTAGACTTTAACTGTGTTAAAGACCTGCAGACACTCTGCTATATGTGTGTATCTGTTTGGTTGTGTGTGTGTGTGTGTGTGTGTGTGTGTGTGTGTGTGTGTGTGTGTGTCTCTTACCGTAGGACTCTCGTACTCCTATAACAAGCTGCGAGTCGAAGGCTTCCCCCAGCCTCTCGGCGTGGACCAGCTTCATAGCGCTGTCCTGCAGACGGCTCTTAATGTTGGAGAAGATCGACTCGTTCCACGTGTCCAACATCAGCTGGGGGGGGTGTGTGTGTGTGTGTGTGGGGGGGGGGGGGTACAATAATAAATGTGCATCAAGAGTGAACTCTAAAGTCTTCATGAGAATGAAGCTTCCATCCAAGCTTTCTTCCAAGACCTTCCATCCCCAAGCAGTCTTGTCAAGTACAATTTATTTCTGAGTTGCTTTTACTAAAACCTCCCTCCCCTGATGAAACCTCTCCCACATCTTCCTGTCCTACTCTTTCTGCTGACCCAGCTAAATAACAAACACTTTTCACCTGCTTTCAATGCTATTTAGTGTCAACTTTAATTTAATCTTTCTTCCTCTTCTTGTTTTCACACTGCTGTGAGAAATGTCTCAACATTACTTCACATTATTCTCATCTCATTTCTCTGTTCCTGCCTCCTCCTCTCTTCTTCTGCTCCTCCTCTCACCTTGCATTCCTCCTCACCATCCTTCCACCTGCTCTCACCTCCTCATTTCACCTCCTCCTCTTTATAACCTCTCTAACCTTACATAAAATGCCATCTCTCTGGCTCCTCCCACATCTTGTACCTCTCCTACTTCCTCATCTCGCTCTTCTTCGTGTACAATGCTGTCCTCCACATTGCTGCTCCCCTGTTTCTCCTTCCTCCTCCTCTGTTGTCTCACCTTGCGTACGATGCTGTCCTCCACGTTGGTCTTCTTGTTGCTGCCTTGCTTGCCCATCAGTGTGATCTCCAGCTGGCAGAAGGGCTTGGGCAGGATGTCGCACTGGGTGAAGAACTTCCTCCACTCCACGATGTAGGCTTTGAGCAGTGCCGTGTCGTCCTGGTGGCTCAGCACCCGCTGCCGTGGCAACAAACGCACAGGTCAAAGGTCACACGGGTCAAACAGGTAAATCCTGTGATACGCCCTGATGCTTGGTTGCTTTTTATTTCATTTAACTAGTTATAGCTAGAGAAGAGTATAACGTAAAACTCTAATCTTTCAAACTACTACCCAGTTTTTGTACTTTCTGATGGGTGAACTACATTTGAACTTCCCATACACTTCCTCTCACAGGTGGAGGAGCAGTGCAGCAGAACATGAGCAAGCTGGCAGTAAGATATAGGACTGAAGCACCGGTCATAGCTACTGCTGTAACACAGGACTCCTGAAACCGGTTGGATGAAAACGATGAAATGTTTGGAGCTTCTACCGATCGGCAACGTGAGCATTACGAACACGCTAAGCTCTCGGAAAAGCCGACAGCGCATCGCTTCAACTGGAAATGACAGGAAAGCCAGCGTTGTAAAGACAGGCGGATCCGAGAGCCATGACCTGAGAGAATTTATTGAAAGAGACGAGTTATTATTGATCCGTTTGCTCTCTCCATCACCCTCACACAGACACACTTACAGCCTGTGCTTGTTTGATGAAGTCTAGGATGTCCTCTTTGAGAGCCTGGTGGATCTTGGCTGGACCTTTGTCGTCCCACAGACACACAGCATGGACATCTCTGCAACACAGACCATAAGGCAATGGGATGTTACAGTAATAATGTGGTACAATGGTACATGTGATGTTGGTTGTATGTAGCATAGTATATTTGATGTTACTATAGTAAATGTCACTGAGACTGAAGCCACTGAAAGGGCTCCAGGGCTGCAGGGCCTGCTTACGAACAAATATGTGAGTCAGCCACGAGTGTGATCATTTCTAAGCAAAGTGGGATTTATCAACTTGTACTTGTACTGCATGAGAACGTGTGTAAATCTGAGCCCAGCTATGACCAAGCTTACACACACCAGGTGGTTCAAAAGCAGAATTACTGATATCCGTCCGGATATCAGCACGGAGCAATAATCAACTCTGACTGCAGGAATTGAGACTACAAGTATATATATATTATACAGTTCATAAACAGGACAGTGCATGTAGTCCAGCTATTAGTGTACATTTCAGTATGGGTGTGGCAAACAGCTCCATCATATAAAAGGCAACAATGAGAATAATAGTGGTGTGTAAAATCTTGCTTCGTTTTCAGAGCGCACCAGCTGTTCAGATGAGAGCGACGAGTGGAAACTGTTTTGTGGGGAATTAATAAGAGACACTAAATGCACCAACGCCATCCTGCTGAAGTCCTCTCTGCCCTGACACTGGGAGCAGGTGTGGCATTTCCCAACATCATTGGAGATATCAACTGCACACATTCTGCAATAAAAGCACAATCACTCAACAAATTCAACTAAGTCAACAGAAAGGTTTTCCATTCAGCTGAACGTTCAAGTCATGTGTGACGTTTGGCGTTGCTGAATGTTGGCTGCTAACGGGCCGGTGGGATGACTGGGACGATCATTCATTGTACAAAACAGTTCAGGGGCTGTCCATTAAAGCAATGGCTGATGACTCCTCCCACCAACCCCCCAACCTAACCCACCTAACCAACAGGACCTCCACCTGTTGCAGCAATGTCTCTCTTGTTGACTGTGATTCTTTTTTTGGTAAAAATCTTCAGGTCAAACCATTTTCTTCTGCCTGCAGATGAAAGACGTTTACTGCAGCCCTCATCTGCTTCCAGGCTAAATGTTCTGGCTTGTCTGCTAATCCAGAACCTCTCTACCCAGTGCTGATAAATGAGGCCCCCGGGGGCCGATACTTCCTAAGAACATTTTCAATAAACTAATGTTACCAGGCAACAAACACAGTTGCAGCCAATCTGACGCTTTTTGTCTGATATTAGCAACAAGATTCAAAGAAGATCAATCTGAATCCCGGGAGGCAGAGTCTGAAATTAACTTCCTGGATGCCAAGTGCTTGTAAACTAACACATTTTCCTGCCAATAATAATTTTTAACTGGGAGTGTTTTGCTTTGATTTGATCGGCTCACAAAGACCAAAGACTGTATATAACTGAGGCGTCCAAACATTGTTGTCTTAAAAAGTTACCCGTCAGTGTGGCAGGTGACCCTTATTGATTTATCCACCAAAGACAAATCGCCAGATATGTGATGGACAGACGGACAGACGGACACAGACCGATCCATAGTCCATAGTTTCACTGCGTGGTGGACAACTAGGAGACTGTTGGATCTACATTTTAAAATAGGTTGTGGGTAGAAACCTTCTACTATGAGGAACTTGTACATCAAGCTGGTTACGCTATGGAAAGATAGGCAGCCACTGTGTAAGGCAAGCACTCTCAAAAGCCTGACATACCTACATATCTACTACATTGTATGGGGGTTACGTAAAGCACAACACATGTCAGTCAGATCTAAGCCCATCTATTCCAAGTGTGTGCGGTTGCAATGCACCGAAATAGCATACAGCGGCTGGAGAGCAGATTGTTCTCCCGTTCTGTGTTCAAAGTAGTTTAACGTTTTTGAAATGACAGCAGTAGTGATTGCTGTAGTATTGATCCAGCAGGGGGAAATTCCTTTCTCATTGAAACACCACAAGTAATATAATACACAGTGTGTATTAGGACGCTGTTCAAATAGACAGAACAGATGCATCAGTAACATACAGGGACACATAGTAAATAACCACCACGGTGTTCACTCCACAGCCTCGCCGATTCAGGAACAAACCTCTCTGTAGCTGGACAGAAAAACCCAGACATACAGTGGGAGTGGGAAGCTGGAGGTTGTGGAGAGAGTGAGTCTGCTTTGCCATCTGTACAACACAGGGACCATGGCGGAAATAAGTCGCCGTCTTCACTGTGATATCCTCCATGATTTGATTTGTGCTTCATGTGTTTTTAAAGTCAAATCTGAATCAAACAGGACGGGCGACGTCACTGAGAACCGCTCTCCCTGACGCCAACAACGACTGTCCAACAGCCCTTGACCAAAGACTAAGCCTTTAATATAGTTCAGTGGATTAAGCGCTACGACTCCTCGGTGGCCAACAGCACAAGACTGGGATTAGATGTGAATGCATGTACAGTAAAACCGCTGAATCAGTGTGTTTACATGCAGAAACACTCAGGACAAGTACTCCAGTTATGAGTTGATGCGTGGAAACATCACATGATATACCTGAATGTTACAGCTGGGATGGTGATAGTAGCTGGCATGAGGTCAGTTTCTATGGTAATATTTCATGTACACAGTAGGAATAAAATCTTAACCGGGAAATTCCAAATACTATCCAAGATACTTTCTGCATGTCATTCTATTCTTAAAGTCTAGTTGGCAGATACAACGGTGAACGGCTGGTGAATTTTGGGGTGTACCAGCAATTCCTGCCCTGAATAAGGTCTTAACTGGAGGTTGAGGAACTGTCCAGAATACAGTGTGGATATTACTGTTATCACAATACCAAAATGTAGATTGTGGTGCCAATACCAGCCTGGGTATCAAAATTCAACAGGAAGGAAAAGATTCAACCCCCATGACAACAGGCACCCACCCTGCTGAAGTGTCCTTGAGCAAGAGACTGAATCCCTACCAGCTCCAGGGGTGCTGCTCTGTAGCTGACCCTGACCTCTGACCTCCCTGTGAAGGGGACAAGTGAAAAAACAAATTTCTCCTCTGGGGATCAATAAGTTGCAACGATCATACTTTATCAGAGTCCAATTTCTTTTCCCATCAAATAGCCAGCGTGACTTTCTGGTAAAATGCAGCGATAAACATCCTGCAGGTAAACAAGCTTTACAAGGATTAACATCTGCGAGTGTCAAGCCGACGATAGTAAATGTGACATGAAACACGACAAACTAGAGTACCAGCTTTAGGAAAACTCAAGCAGAGGGCCGCTTTCTTAAACCAGGTAGCACTGTACGTTTTCAGTACTGGCACTTCGGTGAAACAGTAGTGAGTTGCAAAGGTGTTCGGTAACAACTGAGGTGAGGCAGCAAGGAGGAGGGGATGGAGTGAACAGCAGCTCTTACGAGAACAAGTCGAACCACTGTTGCTTAGTGACGGCCTCCTGTCTGAGCAGCTTGAGAACGATGGGCCGCATCAGATCCCACTTGTCCTCAAACTGCAGGGACCCCTTGTTCTGGAAAGAGAGAGAGGGAGGGAGAGAAAGAGTAGAAGAAGGAGAGCAAGAGAGATATAGATAGAGAGGAAGGAGAGAAAGAAGCAGAGGGGGTGAGAGATGGGGATAAACAAAGATGGAGTTAAAAGAGAGAGGAAGAAGGGGGTGACACAGAGGGAGAGGGAGAGACAGAACGGGTTGAGAGGGGAAGAGAGAGGAGAAACAAAATAAAGTGCAGTGAGAAAGAAAGAGGTGGAGGGAGTGAGGAGATACAGGTGGAAAGCGAGAAAGCGATCAGCAGGCAGAGAGAGATACATGTCTACTGCATACACTGAGTTATACTGTGTGAGTGACAGAGAGCGAGAGATTGTGTAATTCACATTAAAACCAGTCCCTGTCGGTTAAACCATACTGGTGGACATTACTCTTATCCATGGTGGAATGTGAAGCCAGGGTTGCCTGATATCGCCAGACTGGTTGACTGGTTGACTGGCTAAGTTAGTGGAGCTGTCAAAGAGGGGGGCGGGCCGGCTGTCAAAGCTAACTGCTGCTAGCGTGCAAGCTACCTGGCTAATCATTTTGCTAGCTAAACATTTTAGCACCTGTCTGTGGACAAAGCTGCATTCTCAATTTCACAAACAGCTAAGTCGTGCGGCACTGGCGCACACGCCATTTACAAAGAAGATACATAACTAGGCCCTGCGAGTACGGACGGTTTATTTAGCAGGCTCATTTTCAAAGAGGAAAGCCGTTTGCCGGCTCTGTTAGCTAGCCAACATACGACGCTAGCATGTTAGCTCGCTTTAGCCAAGAGAGAGATCTTTACATTTGTGCTGCAGCTCAACGTTTGTGAACGATAATGTTGGCAAGTGTCATTTCAAACGCATTCACTTGCCCGGTTCAACACATGTACGGGACACTGTGTGTTTGAATCCGCACACCAATATGGGAAATACGATACATTTAAGTGTTTCTTACCTTTAACAAATTAGACGTCGCCATGTTTCCTCAACTTATCACCTCGCAGAATCTCGCGAGATAGGTACTACAGCTGTGTCCTGCAGAGTATTAGGTAATGCCTTTAGAGCAGAGTTACCAAACCTTTTCATGAGATCCTCCCAATTACACACTCAGTTCTGGTTTGTTGTAACGTTTCACCACATCCACCAGTCTTTACTGTACCACTGGACACTGATGGAAAGTTCCCTGAATAGTGAAACAGAACTATAGCAATCCTATAATGGATTTTAGAAGGATACTATACTGATATCACAGCAAACCTATATAGGAATATTATTGGAACATTATTATGATACCATAGGAGACACACTATACGTTGCTATAGGAATCACATTTTATTGTCAGGGAAAGAAGGATATTTTTTTTTTTTACTAAAATGTTCTGTTTGTTTTGTTTTGTTTGCTCTTTTTTGTGTTTTTTGTTTTGTTTGTTCTCCCCTCCATGTAAAGCGTCTTTGGGTACTTAGAAAAGCGCTATATAAGTCCAATGTATTATTATTATTTATTATTGATGATGATGGTGAACTTTCAAACCTCTGTTTCTTTTGTTAAACAGTGTTGGGAACTGGGCAAGTCAAGTTTATTTGTCACATGTAGTAGATACAGCAGGTGTGTTCCATGCAGTGAAATGCTTACAAGCCCTGGAAGGCATTCAGGTGTGAAAACTGCAGGAAAAAGCCACCAACAACAAAATGAATTTGCAACCAACCAACTTTTACTACATGCATTGGTCATACTGTTGTCGACTACTGGAAGGAAGGAAGAAGAAGAAGAACGGCTTGTTTTATCACTTTGCCCGCCCCCCCTTCTCCCTGGTTAACAGGAAGATTTGGTCAGTCTGACCTTGCAGAGCTCCATTCTTTTTTTCCCAAACACAATTTATTGAGGGAAAAAAACAGTTGCAGGAGTACACATCATTCACATAACAAAGCGGGTGTTTTGTTTTTATATAGGACATGTACCTTTTACTCAGTGAGCACTCCAAACAGTATTCCTACTATTGTCTAGGTATTCCTCAGTGAAAACATTGACGAAGCACCTCATCTTCCTCCTTGAGTACTATCATTATCTAATCTCATCACATCAGCAGTTCCTTTTTGTGAAAGCCAGAGGAAGATAATGAGGAAGATGATTTCTCTTTCATCATCACTTCTTATCTGATGCCCTGTCGTTAGCAGGCTGTCCGTAACACATACACATCTACACCCAGACTCCAAGTCAAGCAGTGATCTTTGCCCTCTGATTCGGTGACTGTTAATCATTCAGCGCGGTACTGTAAAGGGAAGGAGTTAAAAGCTTGCAGGATCAGTAGGTGCATGCAAAGCTTCAGAGCATGGCAGCCAAACAGACCGAGGAAGCATCCAGAGACACCGGCAGCAAGAATGAACGAAATGGACTCATTGTCAGGATCCGGAAATTCAACCCAAAGGAGGTTTTCACCTGGTAAGTTACTGAGGAGATGAGAGGAGCAGAATCAGAGTCGCTTCCATTCTCAAAAACACTGGGATTATAAAGAACAATAATAATGATAAACCTTATTTATATAGCACATTATCAAAAGCAGAGTTTACAAAGTGCTTTACAGGAAGGGATGAAAAAGGAATAGTAAAACATGAAAGAAGAAAAAATGGGAAAAACACTAGATTAAAAAATGAATACATGAAATAAAATGGTTATACAAGGTTAAAAGTGGGAAAACAATTACATAAAAACAAGTCTGTAAAAGTGCATTTTCAAAGATGATATTGAATTAGCTAGGAGGGCATTCTAACCCCAAAAAACAGTTGATATTGCTTTCTTAAGTGACGTACCATTGATGTACCATACAGTCATTTATACCTTTTAGAACCAAAATGTTCCTCCAAGATATTTTTGGAGGATGTACATTTCCCTCGGTGTGGTTAGTACTAGACATAAAACATGTACTAGTACTAGACGTATAACTGCACGTTTAAAACTTACACACTTGTGCAACTCAGTGATCAGCGCTCTTCCTGTTTTGTGCCGTAAAGCAATCCAGCAGATTTCCCTCTCAATCGACCCGGTGGCCACAATGTAGAATGCAGAGTAGAGGCTAGTAGAGGCTGACAGGCTAGTAGAGGCTGACAGACTGGTAGAGGCTGGTAGAGGCTGACATGCTGCTAACGTCTCAAAATGAATGCAGTAATGATTTATTGATATTAAAGAATTGATGAATGAACCGATGCTGTCCGGTCCACCAGGCAGCTGGCCAAGACGGTGGCCATGGGTCAGGGTCTGGCTGGGCTCATCTGTGGGACGGCCGTCACCTCCCAGTACCTGGCCTCAGACTTCCACGTCAACACGCCCATGCTGCAGAGCTTCATGAACTACGCCCTGCTGTGTGTCACCTACACCACCATGCTGCTCTTCAGAACAGGTACAACCACCCAGAGACAGAAATGAACTATACATATACAATATGTAGCATGGAAGTAATAATAATAATATGGTTTTTAAATAATAGAAATATTATTGGAACTAAAAGTTGTTGTTTTTTGTACAATATTATGACTGTGGATTGTTAACTGGTTAACTAATTGGCAATTAAGTTTTATTCCATAGTGCTTCCATAGTAACTACCAGAATTGTTAAAAAATGTTTAAAACTGTCTGACTTTGAAATGTAATTTATTGTGGGTTGTAGTTTATAACCTATATATTATATATTATAAAGTCCATACAGTTAATTATCCATGAGAAACTATTTGTATTTATCAATGGGGAAATGAATGTTGACTTACTCAGTTGTCACCTTTCCTCCCTATAGGGCACAACAGTAAATGTTCAACTATGTAGCCTGAATAATGTTGGGGCATGGGGTAAAACAACACATGTGAATACTGAAGCTCAGGGTGTTCCCCTTTAAACCGTAGGGGATGGAAATATGTTGCAGATTCTGAAGAGACGCTGGTGGAAGTACCTCCTGCTGGGGCTGGTGGACGTGGAGGCCAACTACGCTGTGGTGAAGGCATACCAATACACTACACTCACCAGCATACAGGTGGGTACAGGCCTGATGATGGGAGCTTTAGTTAGACAAACATTTGTCAGAGGCAGAGCTCTGGAGGCAGAATAATCTCATTGGTTGAGTTAAACCTCAGTGGGCGGAGCCAAAGAACCACAGTAGAGTGCAAATGAGCTAACTTGTAAATTTGAATGGAGGAACTCAAAAATATGAATACACAATTTAAATGACACTGACTTCTTTGTTTTCATCATTCATGACCTTGACATTCATGATGATGGAAGGTCACCAGGCTAGCTAACTAGCTAACCTAGATAGCTACAGGCTAGTATGGCTAGTTTGATCTTGGAAGGTCAGCTAGGCTAACTAGCTAACCTAGATAACTTAGTATGACTAGATTGATTGTTTCAGTCAGTAGTAGAGCGCTAGGCTTCATAATATTAGCTAGCTCCTCTCTTATCTCTTGTCTTTTTCACTGGACTTCAGTCTAATGTTACTTAGCCAGAAAAGGTCTGTTTCTTTGGCTCCGCCCACTGATGTACCATGTGTAAGTGTTTTACAATGTAAACTGTTGATGTATCTATCACACCAACACAAATTACAATACATTTGAAGCTTTTCATTCCAAAAAACTATATTTTTTGAACAGAAAACTATTTAAAAATGTAATATTTAAAAAATGTGTGTGTGTGTGTGTGTGTGTGTGTGTGTGCCTACCACTGCACATGCAGAGACATTTGTGTGCACATTCAAGTGTACAGGTGTGTGTATATTTGAGTTTATTTATATAATGAGTAAAAGAGATCCTGTGTGTCTGTCTCCAGCTGCTGGACTGCTTCGTGATCCCCGTCCTGATGGTCCTGTCCTTCTGGGTGTTGAAGACGCGCTACAGGCCGATCCACTACGTAGCCGTGTCCATCTGTCTCCTCGGGGTGGGGGCCATGGTGGGGGCCGACCTGCTGGCTGGACGAGACCAGGGCTCCAGTAAGAAACTAATTTATTCTCTCGTTAAGTCGAATGAAATCAAATGAAATTCGGACGTCAGGTCAGGTCACTAGTGGGAAATCTACTCCGCCCACAGCAGGTGACGAATCAACATTTAAGAGTGAAATACAAAACTACCTCAGTCCACAGAAATCTGGACTCACTAACGAAGACTGAACCCCCACTAACAAGAAGAAAGCTAGGTCAGAGGAGTGTGCTGTGTAGTTACACGGTTTTTGGGTTTTGTAGTCCGCAGTACCTCTCACTGCCTCTTGGGGCCACCATTGTGCAAAGTTGCCTAGTGCTGATTTCACTGCCTCTCCTCTCAGCTCGTCACACCCTGGTAGGAGATGGTTTTCTGGTTACACGATGTCTTATCTATCTCTTCTCCTGTCCTGTCAGCCTCCAACATCCTGCTAGGTGATGGCTTGGTGCTGGTCAGCGCTGCGCTCTACGCTGTGTCTAATGTGTGTCAGGAATACACAGTGAAGAACCTCAGCAGAGAGGAGTTCCTGGGCATGGTGGGGCTGTTTGGCACACTCATCAGCACCATACAGATGTAGGTTTGTGTGTGTGTGTGTGTGTGTGTGTGTGTGTGTGTGATCAATTGTGATATTTTTACAGAATCTCTTCAATATAATTCTACTGTTTTTTTGCACAGGCTGATCCTGGAACGCCATGAAATTGCCGTGATCCAGTGGAGCTGGCAAGTTGGTCAGTGCTTGTCTTTAATAACAGTATATTGGAGTCTATCTTTTGACATGAGGACATACATGTGACTCTGTAGTATGATGGATTATTTTTTTCTGATTACCCCCCCCCCAGGCCTCCTGTTCTCTGGTTACGGCCTGTGCATGTACACTCTGTACAGCTGCATGCCCCTAGTGGTGAAGCTGAGCAGCGCCACCGCCGTCAACCTCTCCCTGCTCACCGCCGACCTCTTCAGCCTCTTCTGTGGCCTCTTCCTCTTCCAGTACAAAGTGAGTTTTTTGGTGTACCAACTTTCCCTCTTTACTTCTACTTCTACTGATTTCCTACATTTCCCAGAATGCCATTTCGACAACCCCCTCAGAGAACGTGCCTGAACATGTTGCATTCAGCTGTGGGTTATACATGTAGTTGGTGAGAGCACGGCGACAAGTGATAGCCTGATGTAAACTGCTCAAAGAAATTAAGGGAACACTTAATCATCACAGTATAACACCAAGTCAATTCAACTTCTGGGATATCGATCTGTCCAGTTAGGAAGCGTAAACAGTTGTGAATCAATTTCACCTGCTTTGGTGCAAATGAAAGTGACAACAGGTGGACAAGAGAGGCAACAGCAAGACAACCCCCAAAAAGGAAATGGTTTTGCAGGTGGTGGCCACAGACCATTTCTCTCTCCTTATCCTTCCTGATTGATTTTTCTCTAGTTTTGCATTTTGCTAGTGCCCTTGTCACTACTGGTAGCATGAGGCGGTACCTGCAGCCCATTCAGGTTGCACAGGTAGTCCAGCTCCTCCAGGATGGCACATCCATACGTGCCGTCGCAAGAAGGTTTGCCGTGTCTCCCAGCACAGTCTCAAGAGCGTGGAGGAGATACCGGGAGACGGGCCATTACACGAGGAGAGCTGGACAGGGCCGCAGAAGGGCAATAACCCAGCGGCAGGACCGGTATCTGCTCCTTTGTGCGAGGAGGAACAGGAGGAGCACTGCCAGAGCCCTACAAAATGACCTCCAGCGGGCTACTCGTGTGCATGTTTCTGACCAAACTGTCAGAAACAGACTCCATGAGGGTGGCATGAGGGCCCGACGTCCTGTAGTGGGACCTGTGCTCACAGCCCAGTACCGTGCAGCTCGATTGGCATTTGCCAGAGAACACCAGAATTGGCAGGTTCGCCATTGGCACCCCGTTCTCTTCACAGATGAGAGCAGGTTCACACTGAGCACATGTGACAGACGTGAAAGAGTCTGGAGACGCCGTGGCGAACGTTATGCTGCCTGCAACATCATCCAGCATGACCGGTTTGGCGGTGGGTCAGTGATGGTCTGGGGAGGCATATCCTTGTGTTCCCTTAATTTCTTTGAGCAGTATAGTTTCACTGAGAACATTTCAAGTTCCACTTCCTTTTTCAACCATAAACACACTCTGCTACTGACTCCCTCTCTCTCTCCTCCCTCCCCCCCCCCCCCTCTCCCCCTCTCTCTCTGGGTCATGGTGACCCTGCTATGTTAATGACTTCATATCAGGGTTAAAGTGTAACGCAGCTGCACAATCAGTTTACATCCACAACATCCTGAGGGCTTACTTGGCCTCCACTGCAAACCTCTCTGGCTTATCAAGTCATATAATGTTTTACTTTCCTTAAAACAAGTGAAACAACAAGGCCGGGTGGGTGAGAGAGTCTTGGTGGAGTTTGAGTTCCTGTAGGTGGCGCTCTTTTCTTCGTCTGGTCAGCCACGGTGGCTATCGCTGCTCATGCTAACTACCCAGTTCTTCTTCTGTTGATTCCAAACAAACCGGAAACGTAAAACCTCCCTGACACCGAGTGTTCAGAGCAGCAGGTGGAGAAGCTTTGATGAACTGGTAGAGGTTGATCAATATTGTGTCATATCGATTGGTAATAGAGAGAAAAACAGCAAAACAGACATTACTTTAAAACCTTTCTTGAAACAATATCTTGAAACTCCAGCAGTATAAAATATAACCTCATCTTCTGCCCTGTCCAGTTCTCTGGACTCTACCTGGTCTCCCTGGTCGTCATCCTCGTTGGCTTCATCACCTTCAACGCCGTGGCAACACCCTTTGACCCTACAGACTCCGCCCCCTCCACCTCCTCCTCATCTGTCATCTGGGAGGAAGGTTGCTATGACAATCCTGCCGCCACTCACAATGACATCCTCAGCCAGGAAGTGGCTGTAAGGATCACAGCTGAGGAGGAGGAGGAGGAAGAGGAGGGACAGAGGGAGGGAGAGAAGAAGGAGAAGAGGAAGAGGAGGAGGAGAGGATCGGGGCTGTCCTGGAGCCTGGCAGGAGGGACGGTGGATGTTGTTGCAGTCGGACGCAGCACTAAAATGTGAGCTGCAACATGGCAGCCAGTCAGTGGAGTTCTTCATCTCCACCAGTTATTGGTGCAAAATGTCAAGTAGAGGCTGAAGGTGCTGCCCAGTCGGTCTGATGACGTACAGTTCTTTCTGAATGTGAGAAGAGGATTGTGGGAGTTGTGTGAAAATTCACAGTTGAGGTGTGAAGATTCATAGTTGAAGTTCATTTTCCACAATAATACAACTTTTACTTCCTTTGAGATCCTCAATAACAGACAGATGTGATGAGGTAGAGGAGGGAGCGCCTCAGCGTCTAACCCCTGACTGACCTGACTACCTCTGGATGCCAGAGACACTGTAGGAAGATTCCCATGAACTAGAAAATAGCCAGCAGTACTCCTGATGATGCTGTCAGCTGGAGGAAGACGTTTGTTTGTTTGTTTGTTTTTTGAAGGTTATTTCTCCAGGCGTTGTGTCATCAGTTACCCAGCAGAAATAACAAGGTTTTGCCCAATAACAACCAATCACTGCACTGGGCAAAATCATCCTCAACCTCAAAAACGTCCCTTTTTATGGGTGTTTTACTATACATATATATATATATATATATATGTATATGTATAGTGTATATGTACAGTTTATTATCATTTTAACAATCGATCACTTTTAACTTTTTCATTGTTACATTCCAAGAATTATGTCAGATCAATGTTTTAATAAAATGTTAAATCTGCTCCAAACTGCTTCTACCTTCTTCCTTCCTCCTGCTGAACAATCTTTATTTAGGTTGACTTAGACTGGTTGGCTCCTACACAATACAGTAAGACTTACTAAATTAATAGATTATTATATATATTATTTTATGTATACTTACCGCTCTGGGAATCATTTATTTTAAGAGCGTTAAAGTCAAAGGATAATTCCTGTACTTTCATCTTCAAACAGTTCTTTGGCAGGAATTGTTTCTATGTTGACGTATGCTTACTGTAATTAAAATATACACCATATTGACAAAAACTTGAAAACAATATTGCAACTGTAATATTATTAATATTCTATTTCTTGTCCAAAGAACGGACATAATGCTAGAAAAGGCCTTAAAAAGCAGCCGTGTTTTGCTCAGTACTTTCTAGCAATTTGACAGATTTATCAAAGTCAACAGAATTTATAAAGCATTTTATTACGTTGATATAAAAATACACTGTATACAGCAGCATACAACATGTCAATCAGAGCAACTCATCAGATTCAGATATCGTTGAGCCTCAGATCTGACCTTCACATGGCACTGAAACAGAGAAGAGACAAACCGTTTGTTCCTCCGATCTGAATCTAGAGGAATCTGTAGCACCAGGGCTCAGAAACCTGTTAGAGGACTGTTCAATTCTGATGGATTACTGGAATTCAAATACTTCGTTTCAGAGCTGCTCTAAAACGAGACCCTTCCATGTTGGATGAAAGCATGTTTCAGCATAGGTGACAGTGGCAGACCACGTTCAATCAATTTCCTCAACACAAAAGGCCTGTAGAAGACTTGTGATCCCTTTATCCATGTCCTTGAAACTTGATTCTTCGTTTCAGCAGAAGTTCAACTCAAACACTCTGATGACTCAACCAAGAGGATTCAAACGCTGAGTCAAAAGCTTCAGCTGTAACAGCCAAAGGACACCAGCAAATCTCTCTCTCTCTCTCTTCAAATCAACTACAACTGAGGGGTTCAAAGCTAGAACTCAAATTTGGATATTTCTTTGCTACATGACATAACAACTATTTCGTAAACAGAAGTCTCATGGTGACTGCTAACTTCAACAGTGGCCCGCATCGGCATCAGTTTTCATAAATAGTGGACGTTTCATTTTGGAATGAAACCGTTAATTCCCACTCTGGCTGGAGGCTGTGTTGGGAACTTCCAGTTACAGTGGAGGCTTGTTGTTCATCACAGCTGACAGAGTAGCAAGTCTTTAAGACTCAGAGCACCAAGAAACAGTAATAGATCAGCTTTCAACCAAAGAGCGATAGGTGTGTTACCAGCCAATTTATCCAGATCACAGATTGGTGGTACAGATTAATAGAGCAGACTGCAGTAATCTGGTAATATGGCAGACGTTGTGTTCAGGGTAGCGTTGCTGGGCCCGTGGAAGCAGTTTGGACCAGGGGTCTTCTCATCCCTCATGAAAAACTTCTTCACTTCTGCTGGGAGTTCAGCGGTCAAACCTCATCAGTCTCCTCCTCCTGATCTCCTCAGCTATCGCCTCCTCCTCAGAGAGGTGGAAACCATAAGGAGGAGCAGCTCCTCTCTGGCTGGTACGTCCTACAAAACATACAGTTATTACTACATTTATACATTTTAGGCATTTAGCTCTTATCCAGCAGGTAGGGATCCAGTGCCAATCAAGAACGGTGTCACACATACAGTATCTGCAGGTTTCAGAAAGAAATTCAAGACTTCTTAATACTACCTGGAATTTAATTTAAGAACAATTAACCAAAATAAAGAAACTAGAAATGGGCAGCGTAAGGAAAAGGAGAGCAGGAAATGAATAGTTACTGGACATGAAAGCAGATGGGATGCATATTGTACTACTAACCAAAGAAACATGGTGGAAAAATAAGAGCTCTAATAACAGGATGGAAGACTTTTTAAGGACCTGCAGATGCCCGTTGACATGGCACACTGGCTGTTGCAGGGATCGAACCTGTGACACGTCTAGTATTAACCTCTAACCTCGGTCATTCAGGCTGTTTCTGACGGCCGCCTCAAACTGTTCTTCCTCTGTCAGTCCTGTTGTATAGCCGGTTGTATAACCTGCTGTAGGCTGCTGGCCTGCCGAGTTTCCTCCTCTACTGCCACTGTAGCCTGCGCACACACACAAACACACACATTCAAGATGCATTCAAGGCACCTGGGAATTGGGAAGATCCCCTCTTCAAAGCTAGAAATATCATTGAAGAGAAGACGGCGTCATTACCAGAGCTTGAAATGGGGAGTTGGGAGTTCACGTTGAGCATGGCATGTACGCTCTAAAAACTAGAGGCTTCATCAAGAGAGCCCTTCAGCACCCTAGGGTCTGAAAACCTAAACGGTTCCTTGGATGACTCTCATATGTTACAGGTTTATGGAAGTAGCCAGGTTTCATCAACACTTTATAAAGGGGTTCCTCAAGGAATCATCTGGGGTTCCCCTATGAAGAACTCCTACAGGTTCCTCAAAGGGCTTTTACTTTTTAGAGTGTTCCCCTCCCAGTTCAGCCTGTCATGACCACACTATCCAACCCCGGCTCACACATTTCCCTGTCCTCAGTTGTCATTAACGTATTGACTGACTGATCAAACTCAGATATCGTACAAATAAAGTACCTTGCTGGATTATTACACAAGTATTGGATGTATAAATAACTTTCTTTAAATGTTGTTGTACCTGAAGAGTGGTCGTACCCATTTGGCCGGGAGTGATATCCGTTCGACATCACAAACCCTGGTGGGAATTTAGAAAGACAAAGCATTTCACTGTGATAAATACGCAATTAGATTTACTAATGTATTTACTGTTAGCAAGTGTAAGTGTCCAAACTGGTATTAATATGGTTACTGAATATAGGACCCAGCAATAGGCCAGTATGCAGCTTAAAAATGTACTTTCAGGAATGAGGGGGAAAAAAAAACAGTTTCTCATTGTTGCCCATGTCCTATACACTGAGGTTTTAACAGGTGATGAAACTCACCCAACACAAACCACCTCAACTGTCAATTAAGGTAAGGGTGAAAAATAAAGTCTAGTGATTAAGCAAGGGTTGGCCAGTAGGGGGCACTGCAGGATAGTCACAGGGGAACACACACACACCTGCACATTTCTTCATGATGGTCTTCAGTGGTCCAGCGGTGTAGAGCAGACCCACCAGGATACCAGCCAGGTGGCCAATCAGGGACGTCCTGAAGAGACCAGCAGATTTACACATAATCTAAGACACATCGCCCCCTGGTGGACACTTTGATCCAAGCACTGGACTCGTATCAGTATATCTGGGTTGTCCAGACATGCTGAATCCTGAACTCACCCGGGTGACGTTAGGTGGATCAGCACTAGCTCCACCCAGCTAGCGTAGCGATTGGCCACAGGGATGCCCATCACATAGGTCACGCCCCCTGGGTGGTAGTGGTTACTGAGCACCTTCAAGGCAAACAGGACACCTGGAGACAGAGCAGTACCATTAAATATCATCAAACATTTGATTTGATTCTATGTAGAACATTAAAAACAACATGATACTCTGGTTCGTACCTGAGAAGCCCACAGCACACTGCATGCTGTAGGAGGAGTCCTGGGTGACCTCTGTTAGTCCCGCCTCCAACACCAGGTAGACCAATCCTGTGAGCAGAGAGAAGACTGACAGCACATAGAGGAACCAGGCTCCACCTAGCCGCCGCTCCAGCCTGATGCCTTTCCAGAGGAAGGAAGCCATGTTGAAGTAGAGATGCCAATCATCAGCATGGTGCAGCGGGGAGAGGAGGAGGCGGCGCCAATCTCCACGCCAGTACGCCTGCTGGACGCTCACACAGGCCTAGGGGACGGATGGATGGAAAACTGCTAATGATGAAGGCAACAGGAAATATGTCGTCCCACACAAATGATGCAAGTGTCTTGCTCAAGTGTCTCTGAGGCCCCAGTAGTACTACTAGTAGTTATTGTAGTAGTAGTATTAGTAGTTGTGTAGTAGTGGATGGATTTCGTGGGAGTTTTTCCCTCATCCTCAGTGGCGTCTTGTATCTCTTGGGTGTTGTATTTCATTTTTTCTTTTTTCTTTATTGTTTTCATAATGTGGTGCTGTGAAGCCCTTTAACACTGTAACTGTGATTAAGGGCGATACAAATAAACTTAACTAGTGTTGGTAACAGAAATACAGTAGTAGTAGTATCACTGAGCATTACCTGCATCAGTGGAGCGGCAGGGAACAGGAAGAGGTAGACGTTGAGTCCCAGGACAGCCAGGGTGACGGGGGGGACGTTGTCCAGACCGACCTGGAACAGCTGGGAGGCCAGGAGCAGCAGGCCCAGGTGGGAGCCCCTCTGTCGGCCCCGCATACTGCAAACGGCCTGGGAAGACACACTCCTGCTTTTTCAAAGTCACAAGGAAATGGCATTTCGAAATTCAAAGCATAACGCAGGGAGGGTTGGACCAGAACAAACAAAGGCAGTGAAGCCTGTTGCGTACTCGGTGTAGTTGGCGACGCAATCCACTGTGAAAAACTGCACATAATCTTGAACAGTGAATAAACTCCAGCCTCCGGGACATAGCGACGTGTATCAGGAAAAGGTTCAGGCGTTTTCAGGTTGAACATCGTTTCATTGTTACTTCAAATAAAGATTATTTTTACTGACTTCAGCTTTTAGAAACTTTACAGTAGACAAGCGACAGAAAAGAGGGGAAGAGAAAGATGACAAGGAACAAAGGCCACAAACTGGATTTCGACTACATATATTCAGTCTGTTTATCCACCATGACACCCAAAAGACCGACGTGTTATTACGTTATATTATTATCTTTACTGGGGTGGAACAACTGGAAGGCCAGGAGGAGGAGCCAGTAACCACTAACAACAGAGAATACATCACTAATACATATTACACATATTATATTTGTTACTGAAACAACTGTGAGGAGCAGGAAGAGGAGTAGCTGGGAGGAGCAGACAGATGGGACGGTGAGGAGGGATTCACCACAACCTGAGAAAATCTAACACCAGTGATGTTACATTACTGATATTATCTTGTAGAAACAATAACGTCCACCAGGAAGTCCACCAGGAAGTCCACCAGGGAGTCCACCTAGTCCGAAACTAACTGCTGACTTACAGGGACTGCGGTTTGCCAAAACTGGTTAGAGACCCAAAGATGGATCACAAGTAGATTAAAACGGACTCTATTTATTTGAGACAAACAGATGATGGTTTCTGACTGGGAAAAGTGCCCGCTGGGTTGACGTCAAGGCAAGCTGAGTTAGCTAGGCTAACGTCAACAAGTTAGCCTGAAAACCCGTTGATGGTCTTCACAATACATTACAACATTCAAAACATAACAAAACTTGCACTGCATTACTAACGTTACTGCTATTAGTGACTTTAGACCAACTTACTGCGAGTCAAGTCAGTGGTTAGCCTTCTTCTTCGTTAACGTTAACTAAGTTAGAGTTAGTAACGGTTAGCGAGGCAGCCAGCCAGAAACACTCAGATACTTCTCCCAGAACGTCTTCCCGCGCGCTCCAGAAGATCAAACAACCACGGGCAGCAAAACCGCCACAAGTCACCGGAGAGCGTTACTTGACATTTCGTCATTTCTTGCAGTAATACGACAGACGTTTCTGGTGTTGAGTGACGAAATCACGTGATCATAACAAAGCGACGTAACCGCGCAGGCGCACTAGTGAGTCCGAGGGGCTACAGGCTGCTAAACAATACACAGTCTCTGAGGCAGTAGAATGACACCTTCAGCCTCCCAGGAAGCCAAGAAGGTGCCAGGCAGCCTGCTAAATGCTGCACAATGCAGGTGCCTGACCGGGACAAAGCCAACCAGGGCGGTCTGGCAGGCTAGATGTGAATTTAACCTGATCGATACACAGAAGTGGTTCATGAAGTGAACTGCCAACTCACTGAATGAACACATCACTCATATTTGTATGTTGTCTTTTAACCAAAAGGTGGCGCTGCCTACGTGCCAGTTGTTTTAGATCAATGAAACATTTTCTGATATCAAACTGGAAATATCTCAACGTGACTAAGAAAAATACACCACCAACAACAACAATATCAGGAATGCAACACTTAACAGTGTTAAAGTGTTTTTTGGTGGAAGACTGTAAGGAGTTTGTCATAAACGTCTTAGGTTACTTAATGCCCCTTTAAACTTCCTAGTTGCCTTCAATAGCCTCATTAACCTCAAGACCTTTGAGAGGCTGGCCCTGTAGCACCTCAAGCCCCTAGTGGCAGCCTCTCTGGACCCGCTGCAGTTCACATACCATGGAGTCGACGATGCCATCATCTACATGCTGCATAAGGCGTACTCTCACCTGGAGAGGCCTGGGAGCACTGTGAGAATCATGTTTTTTGACTTCTCCAGTGCATTCAACACCATCCAGCCACTCCTGCTTCGAGAGAAGCTTGCAGCCATGCAGGTAGACCACGCCATGGCGGGTGTACCTCAGGGAACGGTACTGTCGCCATTCTTGTTCATCCTCTACACCGATTCTGGGTCTACTCATCTTCAGAAGTTCTCTGATGACTCATCCACCGTGGGTTGCATCAATGAGGACACGAGTACAGGAGTCTGGTGGTGAGGACAACAACGACAACCACTTACCACTTCAATGTCAGCAAGACGAGAGAGCTGGCAGTGGACTGGAACAAGAAGCGCCCACCACCTGTCATCCTCCAGGGCGATATGTTGAGACCATTCAGCATTGTACTGGAGGCGGCAAATGTCGTGCACACCGTGTGAAAATTGAAGCTAGTTAATTGTCTTGGTCTTTGTTGAAACCTATCAAGGTAGCTCACATCCTATTCCTGCACTGGAACAGCACACAGCAGGAAATCATCTGTTTAAAACTGGAATAGTCTGCTAGAAAAAAGAGCTAATTTACACAACAACGTTCATGGATACCCACTGCTGACATCAGACATCATCATAGCACAAAACAGGAGCAACAACTGTTCTGGGGCCCGTTCCAAGAAGCGGGTTTAGTGAAAACTCTGAGTTTGTTAACCCTGAGATGAGGGAAACTCTGGGTTTTCCGTTCCAGAAAGAGAGGTAACGCAAACTCTGATTCAGTTACCATGGTAACTGACTCTGTGAACCTAACCTGCTCGCTGGCAGGTTTTCTTGAACAAACCCTGACTTTCTCCCTGTCTCCTCCCTCTGCTGAACCTGAAGCAGCTGTCGGACATGGCGTGTCCTTTCCTCGGTAACCCGATCGATATTCAAGCGGAAGTAATTCGCATAGCCTCACGTCGGGAGAGGATTTTGAGACCCCGATTAGATGTTCTCTGTCCAGGATGGAAGAGCTGTCCGAGATATAATATGCCGTTTACACTTCACGGATTAAGCTACCACCACCCCGAGCAGTCAAATAAAGACACCTTTCATTTGGTCTTCTTTATTTCCTACAAATACAAAAGCAACAGTTAGTATTTTTATATTGTTCCAACAACACATTTCACCTGTGACCATGCACCCACCTCTAACTTATGTTCCGAGTAATTACATTTCTAGATCTGCCTTTCTAATTTGCCGCCCCAAGTACACCATTTGAAGTATGTCTGGTCCAGACAGCTCAGTTGGTAAAGCAGGAGACTCTCAGGGTTGTGGGTTCGATCCCCACATAGTAGTAATTATCACCTTTGTAAGTCGCTTTGGATAAAAGCGTCTGCTAAATGACTCTATTGTAATGTTTTTATATTTCATTTTCAGCTGCTGCCAAGTGCGCTTTGCGCCCGTGGGATTGCACCTAAATGAAAATATTTTTTTTCCAATACTATTCCACCACTTTCTCACATGTAGGTAATATTATAAGAAAGTGTGGTTAAATGTTAAATGAATACACTGCTGCATTCAAACGTACGCATTGACTCGGGCAGCGATTCTCTCCCCCGCCAATTCCCTCTCCTTTACGACCCTTCTGCTTGCTGGTTGCCATGGTGAATCGTAGTATCGGACCTCCATTGATGATGGCTTTTTATTGTCGTCGCGCACGCGCTTAACTCAAGGTGAACATACTCAAAATTGATTGAACTAATTCAAATCAGCCGTTCTGGAACCGAAAACTCAGAATTGGCCATCTCGGAATGAATCAACTCAGAGTGCAGGGTTAGAGCTCAGAGTTTGCTGAACCTGCTTCTTGGAACGGGCCCCTGTACTAACTTAAGGACAGGACAACACTATCAGTAGCTCACTAACAACTTCAACATTACTTTGTGCGAAAACGAAAGTAGACAGGAGTGAAGCCTCTCTCTGTGCCTAGACACTCTCTGGTATCAATTAAGAACATGTGTGCCAGGTGTAACACACCTCTCTGTCCACAATCAATTATTCAGCCATGCACAGGAAACAGCGGAAACCCAACTCCCGGGATCACCTCCTGTCACCAGGACCTTGTATTTCAATGACACTTATGTCGAAACTAATGACAAAAATCACAAAAAAAAGCAAAAATCATTTCTACAGTTTTAGTCCTCTCTCTCCTACTATGTCGTCTCAAATGGCTGACCAACCGGTGCTGGTGGAGAGGCTGTTGCTATAGCAACAGCGGTACGCAGAGCAGATAGGGGAGAGGAAGTTGCGTCAAGCTAGCGAGCGGTAGCTAAAATAACGGAAGTTAAAGCATTTCCCTTCAAAATAAAAGCGTAAACGTTATGTTACGCTATGGGGTGTACAGAACAACACAGACTGAATTAAAATGTTAATTGGAATTATTACATTAAATATGGAGTGAAACCATAGCTGTGAAAAAAAAATACAAACATTTCTATTGTATATATATATTTATTTATTTAACACATTACAATTTATTAATTTGTATCAATACAAGTAAGCAATACACAGCAGGAACAATCGAGCAATGCATACATTAAATAAATGTTATATCCAAAAATGTTCAACAATGGCACTTTTCCCCTTTTTTATATATGGATCTTTTTTTAAATGTAAGAGGAGAAAGGTGAGAGGGAGAACTTGGGGATGAAAATTGTGTGAATATTATTGATTGTTTTGTTGTTTTTTGCCATGTTTCTGCATTAGTTTAATATATGTAAATGGGATTTGTATGTGATGAAAACTCAAAAATAATATTGTATGACTTAAACACAAAAAACAGACTCCTCCTTTAATATATTCTTAATTTCCGTGTCGGCACTTGTTAATACTCACAAACACGTTACAATATGTTCGTCAGCCTATCTTTTATTTTGAAAGCCGTAAGCGGAAGTTGTATATGTTTAATCGTGGCTAACTTGACACTGGCAGAGACACTGAGGACAGAGAGGGAGAGGAGCGAGGAAGCTGAAGCAGGTAAAGGTGTGTTGTTCGGTTTCTCCTGGATGTGGGGAAGACAGGAAGGGGAGAAGACGTGAAGAAAAGACAGACTGGAGCAGAGGAGGACGTTGGACGCGCCTGGGGAAAGGAAGAAGCAGAAAGGAAGAAGGAAAGAAAGAGGGATGTCGGAGAGGATCGCTTCGTGTGGGAGCCTGTATGACAGCACCAACCTGCTGCTACAGTACTGCAACAACGGTGAGGCTGCTTCTCTGGTGTCAGTCCCATCACAGAAAACCAACTAAAGGAACCGACCGACTGTCTAGACGTCTGACATGCTGTTTTATCTCGTTCAAACATCCTCACGTGACCCCCAGACACAAATACTAATGTTTCACTGATATGCGTCGGAAAGGTCAGAAGTATCTTTCCACATAAATACACACATTGGCCAAGAAATGTATTTGTACATGTAGATGACTATCGACTTGAAAAAAAAAAAGGACAATGGAAATACGTTTTCTTCCTCTGCTGCAGAATATATCCAAAATATATGGTGGCCACACAAAATATATTTCGAATGAATGTCATCTACCTGTACAAATACCGTTTTTGGCCATTTAAAAAAATAAATATTTTGAAACATATTCTGAAGAAAATTGGCCGAAAATGTATTTCTACATATAGATGATATTCATTTGAAATACATGTTGGATGGTGGGAATTAGTAATATCACAACAATAATATCACAACAATCATATCACAACAATCCGATATTGATATATAATGATGTCTGGTAACACGAAATAATCAAATTGATGTTAAAGTTTGATAGATTTTTATTAGTATTTGCTTTTTATAATTAATTTAGAAATTCTACTGAAAGATGCTAACATTTAATTACTGGCCAGGCCTGTTTCCACTATTCAATATATTATTATTATTATTATATATATGTCATCTACATGCACATTTCTGTCCATGTGGGGAAAGGTAGACGTGGTTGAGGTCACCTGAGGACGGCTCACCCCGCTGTAACTAACCTGATAGATCCTGGGATAAAGAATAGGAACCAGTTTGGATGTACCGATATATCAGACTGATATTGGCCTTTTATTTCTCATCGGCTATCTGCTGGTCAGTGTCGCTCCTCCCTCGCTACAGCTACATGAAAACAGTCTGGAAAACCTGCAGTGACATTTTCTTTTCTTTGCACATTTTATTCAATTTAATTGTTCAATATATATTTTTTTATATGTTAAATGTTCATTTTAAGGCAGTAATGTATCCCAGAGTTTCCCTACCATTGAATAGGTGGGGGTCACCTGCTTTCAAGAGCTGCTGACACTAAAAGACTTTCATTAATCTGGTTTCAGTGGAGAGTTTTAGTGTCCTGTGATGGTCTACATGTTGTTTCAGAGGCTTTCCCACTTTGACAAGGAGAGAAATCCTGAGGGAAACACCGAAAACTAAAGACATTAAATATTGTCACAAAATATCAGCTGCAGCTTCAATACAAAAATATCTGCATCGGTCTTAAAAACCCACGTCAGTTGAACTCTATTATCACCTGTAGCCACTGACGAGATGGAGAGCTGTTGGTTGATCAGGATGAGAGGCAGTGCAATGAAAACAATATAGAGCCTTCATTCTCAGTCACGTCTTCATAGCTTTGAAAGGGGAAAGAGTTCTAGCTTTCTGCAGACTGGCAGCAGTGGCTCAGATGGAGGGAGGTGTCGGTCTGAAGGTTTCTCTCCTGCAGCTATCAGATCCTGTTTTCAATACATGCAAACAGCCGGCCAGGTGGTGAATGGAGTCATAGTTCTGTTGTCTGAAACATCTCTGCGGTGTCACAGTCAAGTCAGATGTATTAGAGGGCTTGTCAGTGCTAAGAGGAAATAATAAATGAAGGGCTTTTTGAAGTGTTTTACGAAAGAATGTTCAGATCATCAAGAATTCAGCTCATTATTATGGGAACTGAAGATTCAACTTGATACGTGATATTTCGGTAGCGTTCACTTCTGGAGCCTTTTTGAACTTGAAACTGGTGTAAGTCTACACCGGGGCAAAACAACTAAACGTTGTTGTGTTTGGGGGTGAAAACAGGTTTTGAAGGGGGAACGAACTGGGATTCTGTCAGTTTCCATCAGGAAAGTCGGAACAAGCAACAAAAAACAAAAGTCTGGGTGGCAAATTAAAGCCAGAAGAAGATTTAGAGCGATGAAGTTCTGCTGCTAGCCTGACTC
The DNA here is from genome assembly GCA_034670405.1 of Hoplostethus atlanticus. Taxonomy (NCBI): domain Eukaryota; kingdom Metazoa; phylum Chordata; class Actinopteri; order Trachichthyiformes; family Trachichthyidae; genus Hoplostethus; species Hoplostethus atlanticus. The sequence continues at coordinate 16,552,631 of JAXDDX010000003.1, forward strand.
GTGGTGGAACTGGGCAAAAAACTGGCAGCCATCAAATCACCAAGTCGTGTTGAAGAGACTTGGTAGATAATTCACTTGAATGATGTTTCTCACTGAGGAGAACGTTAGCTGTGTCTGCTTTGGGCTTCCTGTCGGTGTTAACTTAGCTAGCTGACGTGAACCGTTTAGCTAACTTTAGCTACAACTCACACTAGTTACCATGCCAACCGAATTCCACCTCACCTCACCTAGATGGATGGATGGCTAAATATTAAGTTTAGTTATATGAAGCTGTATGAGTTAGGTGAGGTGACATTCAGTCAACATGGTAGAATACGATGCTGAAGCCGACCTAGCTAGCATGGCTGAGCTCTGAGAGAGAAATGAGTCAGTTATCTTCTTACTTGTGACAAACATGGTGACTTGATGACCATTCAACAGACTCTGAGTCCTCTTCTCACTTTAACTTTTCACCCAGGACTCTTTTGTTTTGTTTTGTTTTGTTTTGTTTGTTCATTTCTTTTCACCTGCTCCGACTTTCTTGATGACAACCGAAAGACCCCAAACCCAACACTTCTTAGTTGTTTTTCTGACTTACGCCAGTTTCAAGTTAAAACATAACCTGTAAGTTGTCTGATGCGTAGTTGAACACATCATATATTGGGAGTGGATCGATACCAACCCTGGTTTGGAGAGCATCTCTGTCTATAAGTCCTCTTAACTTCCAGACGGCCATATTGAATGACAGGTGGCGAGCCGGTGAGGGGTCATGGGAGTTTGATCAGAGCGACCATGTTTATCATCCAAGATCTAACACGTGCCGTTCATACCATGTGGTGGAGGCGGTGAACCCGGCCTCCCTCCGGCCCCGGGCCTCACAAAGCTTTCATTAATTTTCCCTCAGTGGGAAATCAAACCCTCAACCTGGCAGTGAACCACACCGGAGCTCCCTGGGAGCCTAGAAACGTTACACAGCTATAAAATAATGTAAAATATAAAGTGAGTAATGTCTGTCACTCTGCAGTAGCACCATATTGAGTGACAGCTGGACCTGCAGTCAGGGGTCAGACGGTGTGACGGACCAGGATGCCGTCTAGTCCCGCCTCCGACACTCTATTAGTTTTACTTTTTTGCTTCATTTCATATTTTGCAGTAAAAAAATGACGCAGGTGTGGGGGGTAAACTGGATTTGAAGGGGTCAAGGGTCACAGGCTTGTCAGTTAAGGCCAGGTGGGTTTTATAGTCCATTTTCATTTCATCCCTTTAGATTAGACAGTATGAAGTAGAGAGGTTGACTGGTGTGTGAGGACATTACCTCCTTACATCTTTAAGATTAGGATTAGCACGTTAGGGTTCAGGGTGTAGGGTTAGGGGGGTTAGGGGTTAGAGAATAAATGTCCTCACGAGTAAAACAAACCTGGATGTTTATTCTATTGATCCTCAAAGGAAACGTGTGTCCACCCTCACCCTCCCACAGCTAATGCTAACATGTAAAGAAAACCTCTCCTTCGCTCACCCAGAACCAGCAGCAGACTAACTGATCCATATATCTTGATGTATCGATCAGTAATCCAATAAGAGCCATATTACACCCCAGCAGGCGACCAGCAGACGGGAGGCGGTGGAAGAGAGAAACCAAGGATGGAAAACAATAGAATAGTTTTGTATTTGGACGGTGGCGTCTGGTCTTGTTGTTTCAACCCCTCCGTCTTTTATTTTCTCCTCCTTCTTCCTTCTTCCTCTCTCTCTCTCTCTCTCTCTCTCTCTCTCTCCCTCCCTCCCTCCCTCCCACTGCCATCTGTCTTGTTACTGTAACCAGAGAGCCTGATCAGATCTGGTCTCCTCAGCCACCTGGTCTCCTCAGACCTGGTCCAGTAGTGTTTGTAGTTTGATTTAATGTACTTGGGTGCCTGGTGGGCGGGGCTTGTCATGTAAGACATCACAGTGACTGCCAGAAGTCCAGATCTAGCTTTTTTCTGGATCTGAAAACTTACCTGGTGTTATCTAAACTGAGTTAACTCCACCCGTCTGGCGCTCCAAGCGTTTTAAAACAAACGTTGAGGATTATGTTCCACCTCTGCCAGGTTTGACCCACGTCTGGCTCACATGGTGCAACACACGTCTGAAATAATTCACTCCGTCTTCTTTAAAGGGGAATTGCACACATAAGATCAGTACAAAACAATAGAGTACATTTAACCTCTCACCTCCACCCCCCCCCACCTCCATGTGGGGGGGGTGATCTGATCAGGATCACACACCAAGCACGCCTCAGGCATTTTCACATTTTACTTGGTTATCTGTCTAAACTTTGTCCTGACGTTGCTGCAGACATTTCAACATCTCACCGAGTGTCACGGTAGAAGCAGACTCATGGCCTGAGGACCTGACAGGAACAGTAGCTGGACATCCTGTGTGTTCAAGCGTGGCGGCGTGGCGGCGTGGCGGCGTCCAGAATCGCTGTGAAGCTGCACCAGGCAGCATGTTGGCGGCCCCACGTGGCAACGAGAGGAAACTGCAGGCTAGAAGACCTGAATGTCTTCTTGTGATTGTGATTGAGGCGGTGGAGAGGTTTAGCCGTCGTTGCTCGTCGTATTTGACTCTTATGTTTTGATTGGTCACTGAAGAAGGAGAAGATTTCCCACTAGTGACTCCAGAATTGACTTTGGGCAAATAGGGCGACTCCACGGCGTCTCTTCTACATTACAGCCCCACTGTGGGATTGAAACCGATGAGACGGGTGTATCTTAGCTAGTGCAGCTTTAATCTCCAAGTCCAGTGAAGTTCAGGGTTCGTCTTGGTGTCTGTGGTGCAGAGACACGGTGAAAACCTGCAGGACGACAGGACAGTGAACGCACCGCTGTGGACAGCAGGCGTTAGATATCATAGTCAGCAGTCAGAGTGTGTGTGTGTGTGTGTGTGTGTGTGTGTGTGTGTGTGTGTGTGTGTGTGTGTGTGTGTGTGTGTGTGTGTGTGTGTGTGTGTGTGTGTGTGTGTGTGTGTGTGTGTGTGTGTGTGTGTGTGTGTGTGTGTCAGTCATTGATCCCAGAGGCAGGCTGGGCAGTATCTCTTCCTGGTAGTGCCTGGCTGTACTGATCCTGGTGTGTGTGTGACTCCACCCCTCCTGCCTCTGCTCTCTCCGTCTATAGCTAACAAGACAGGAGGGAGGAGAGGAAGGGGGGGTGGGGGGTGGAAAAGGAGGAGCCGAGTTAGAGGGGGAAGTGACGGGGAGGAGAGGATGGGACACAGGGGAAGGGGAGGAGGAGGAAGTGGTTCAGGGAGGGGGGAGAGAGAGAGAGGGATGGGAGAGAGAGGTAACGAGTAGAGGACAGTAGAGAGAGGAGGAGGGAGTGGTCCAGGGAAAGGGGGAGGGCAGGAGGAGAGGATGAGGGAGGAGAAGGAGAGAGAGAAAGCATTGACCACAGAGGGGAGGGAGCAGGAGTCCAGAAAGCCTCTAGGGGAGGGAGAGACAGCAAGTGGATAACCTGACTGACTGTCTGTCTGACTGACTGACTGACTGATTGACAGGAGGAGTGAGTAGGCACTTCCGTGACGCGATGACAGGTAGGCACGGCGATGAAACCATAAATATTTGATTGGCCTTCAATTCTCTTTTGCCCTGCGCCGACCTCCCATTGTCCTCTGTGTCTCTCTCTCTCTCTCTCTCTCTCTCTCCCTCCATCACACACACCTCCTTTTCTGCCTCCTCTTTTGTATCCTTCCATCTCTTCCTTTGTACCTTTCCCTCCAACTCCTCCTCTTCCTCCTTTCTCTCTTGGTGGTCGTTTTTTCTTCTTCAGCAGCGGCCATTTGTCTGTCTGTCTGTCTCTCTGCCTGCCTGTCTGCCTGTCTGCCTGTCTGTCTGTCTGTCTGTCTGTCTCTCTCTCTCTCTCTCTCTGCCTGTCTGCCTGTCTGTCTCTCTGTCTCTCTGTCTGTCTGTCTGTCTGTCTCTCTGTCTCTCTGTCTGTCTGTCTGTCTCTCTCTCTGCCTGTCTGTCTGTCTGTCTCTCTGTCTCTCTGTCTCTCTGCCTGTCTGCCTGTCTGTCTGTCTGTCTGTCTGTCTGTCTGTCTAGAAGGCAATGCTGTGTGTGTCTCAACCGGTGATTATCAATAGATGTGGCTTGTGCTTTCATTAGGAGAGTAACGGAATGCCACTGGGGTGTGTGTGTGTGTGTGTGTGTGTGTGTGTGTGTGTGTGTGTGTGTGTGTGTGTGTGTGTGTGTGTGTGTGTGTGTGTGTGTGTGTGTGTGTGTGTGTGTGTGTGTGTGTGTGTGTGTGTGTGTGTGTGTGTGTGTGTGTGTGTGTGTGTGGTTTAATGCTTCCTAAATAAATACATTTGGTTCGATCTCTCTCTCTCTCTCTCCCTCTATCCTCTCTCTCTCTTTCCTCATATATATTGGATATATGTGTTGGATTGGATGAGGAAGAAAGAGACATCATCCTACAGACAGATTCAGGATCAGATTCACTTTAACCTCCAGCTGCATTGTAGTACAGTATATACTGACACACATGGGAGCTCACATACAGTATATCATACTCCTTCAGTAGGAGGAGGTGCAGCATCAAAGAAACACTGTCTGTTCATTCACATCCTTTACTGCCTCTTTACCCTCAGAGCTCCTCTGATCTTTGCTGCTGCAACCACCCAGTTCCTCTCAGGGATCAACACAGCCTGGACTGGGTTTTAACTTTAACACTTTAACACTTTAGTATACTATGGCCAAAAGTCAGTGGACCCCCTACTAGTTATTGAGTTCAGGTGTTCCTCAGGGTTTGGGCTTGGCCCCTTAGTTCCAGTGAAGGGTAATCTTAATGCTACAGGATACCAAGACAGTTTAGCCAATTCGGGCTTCCAACTTTGAGGCAACAGTTTGGGGAAGGCCCTTTAGTCCAGCATGACTGAGCCCCTGTGCACAAAGCGAGGTCCATAAAGACATGGTTAGACCAGTTTGGTGTGGAGGAACTGGATTGGCCTGCACAGAGCCCTGACCTCAACCCCATTGGACCTTTGGGAGGAACTAGAACACCGATGGTGAGCCAGGCCTTCTTGTCCAACATCACTGCCTCACCTCACCAATGCTCTTTTGGCTGAATGGTCACAAATTCCCACAGACACTCCAACAGCTTGTGGAAAGCCTCCCAGAAGAGTGGGGGGGGTCCAACTCCATATTAATGCCCATGGTTTTAGAATGGGATGTCCAACAAGCTCATATAGGTGTGGTGGTCAGGTGTCCACTGACTTTGTGTATAAAAGTGCCCTGTTTTAGACTGAAGTCACTAATAGCCGATATTTTGTATTTGGTGTTTTACCCAGAATGTTATTCTTGTCAGGGTGGAAAAGCCTCTGAAAGCATTTAGATGATGGGACACTAAAACTCTCCACTGAAACAAAAGCTAATGTAATTGTTTTAGTGTTAGCAGCTCTTCGGCAGGGAGACCCCCCCCCCCCCCCCCCGACACCTGATCAATGGTAGGGAACCTGTGGGAGACATTACTGACTTTAGATGAAGAATTAATTTACAAAAAACATTATTGAACAATGAAATGAAAAAATAAAATGTCATTGCAGGTTTCTCTGTAGCAGGGAGGCGCCTCCATCATACCACCGATATCTGATATCTGATAAAAGGCCCAAAGTCAACCTGACATGTCCGTCTAACCAACAGTCTCACACGGTGACCTGATAAGATCTCTCTGCTATGCAAACCTCCCCAGAGCTCGATCAGCTTGATTTCCCTGCTGGTCCTTCCTGCTGCCGCGGGTCATTTGACTGGGAGATGTGGTGGAATAACAGTAACGGAAAGCCCCTGTGTTCGCCGCTGCAGCCGGGTAGCGCTCCAGCTACGTGGCTAACCCGTCTGAAGCGCCGCGTCTTCTGATAACCGTTGAAATAACTTCGCTCGAGGCGCTGCGTGCTATCAGGATGCTGAGCGTGAAACTGACGAGGACCAGGAGGGCAGCGCTGTGAGGAGGGGTCTGATAGACATCTGTAGTGTTTTTACCTTTATATAATGATTTACTATTATTTATTATTTTACTATTTATTAAGTCTGCTCAAGGTAATACAGTTCTAAACATGACCCGCGATCTGTAGGATGTAGGATAGCAGGGGTTTGAGATCTAGCTTCTTATTGGTGGTGTTTTTAGGTGATTTTTCCACTGGTCTCATTCAGAACCAAAATATTGGTGTGGTGACAACAGTAATGTAACTGAGACCACTAAAGGGCCGAGGAACATCGTAAAGGAAATGGAGAATGATGTGGCTTTCCTACGCAAAAGTACCGAAAATGAGAAAAAAAAATGTGCAAGAAAATAAAATATATGGAGGTTTTATGTCGCTGTGGTCGGGGAGGAACCTCCGTCGTATCAGAGGAGGACAGCGTTCAAGGACAAGCATTTAAAGTCGAGAAAAAGTGTGGAATTTAGAAACAGGAAAAGCATAAAAACCCTTATTATGAAAAGAGAGATTTATTGATGAGTACATCAAAGCAACAGGCTCAAAATGTCTCCTAACTTCAACAATATCCGATGAGTTTTAGTTTCCTTCTGTCAGAGGAGAGACTTTTTATTGTAACTGTCTCATTTTGGAATGAAACCCTTGTGCTGACGTGGTCGTGTAGATGTGGATTCATCCCAGTGAAAGGGATTTAGGACAGCGGGGGAGTCGGGGCGCTCCGTCCAAAACTCGTTTCTGACTTCATCTGGTTGTAATCTGTTGATTTGGGCCGCAGATTAATAATCTGTCCCCGGGACGGACGCCTTCGATAATCTGGCCGGATTATTAAAATGATTAAGATCAGAGTAATGATGTCAGTGGAGGGAGAGGGATGGATGGGGGAGACAGTGATGGATGAGGGAAAGAGAGAGAGAGGACCAGGTTTTGGTGTAATTACAGTGAGCCTCAGTTTAATCTAGAGTTCCTGTCTGAAATCAAGGTTCAGTAAACTCATAGGTGAGCTGACGGTGCAGGACAGTGAACATACGGTGCAAAGCGACAGTACAGGTCAAGCTTTCAACCTTATATCCCCACGGCATCATTTTGACCTCCGTCACGCTCAAGGTGGGAAACAGCTCTGTCCTGATCACACCAACGTCAGGAGTCAGACTGCAGTGATCATTTTACAGATTCCCCATTGGAAAATGTAGTAGAATCAAATGGATCTCAAGAATCCTGAGGGGTTTCGGTTCACATGTTGAGGTGTTTTGGCCCTTTTGGCCCACCGTAGCCATCTGCTCTGTTTTTCTCTCTCTCACACGATCTGAATTATTAAAGCCAGTCAAACATCTTGTATGTTCTTACCACCTTAGAAACTTAAAACCACCAAGTCACAAAGCAACAGCTATCCATGACACACACACACACACACACACACACACACACACACACACACTGCCCTACTCTTACACTCTAAGTGGTAATCTGAGAGCTCCATGTTTTGTTTTGTTTTTTAACCAGTCTCCATCTTTGTCTCTCAGCCTCACTGTGGTGTTCTTCACTGTGGTGTTCTTCACTGTGGTGTTCCTCACTGTGGTGTTCTTCACTGTGGTGTTCTTCACTGTGGTGTTCTTCACTGTGGTGTTCCTCACTGTGGTGTTCTTCACTGTGGTGTTCCTCACTGTAGTGTTCTTCACTGTGGTGTTCTTCACTGTGGTGTTCCTCACTGTGGTGTTCTTCACTGTGGTGTTCCTCACTGTGGTGTTCCTCACTGTAGTGTTCCTCACTGCTCTTCCCAGAGATCACCTGTCAATCAAACAGTGTGTCCAGTACTGTGACGTCTTCCTCCTTGGATTTCCTGTTGATGGAGTTTGAGTTCCTGTAGGTGGCGCTCTTTTCTTTGTCTGTTCAGCCACGGTGGCTATCGCTGCTCATGCTAACTACCCAGTTCTTCTTCTGTTGATTCCAAACAAACTGGAAACAAAGTGCATCACTTCCTGTCTCCAGAGGGTTTCTCCCGGTAAAGACCTACCTGACACCGGGTGTTTAGAGCAGCAGATGGAAAACCTTCATGACCTGTAGAGGTTGATCACTGTTGAGTTTTATCAATCGATGATATATTTATATATCACGCAACAGCTATCAATGACCATTACATAAAGCTGTCTTGGTGTATAAGTACAGGAGAAATGTAATCTATTAAACCCTCTCTCCTCTCCATCTCCCGTCCAGATGACACGGTGTCGGCGGGCAGCAACATGGACATGGAGGACCGGGTGTCCCAGCTGGAGCAGAGGCTGCAGCTCCAGGAGGATGAGATCCAGCTGCTGAAGGCGGCTCTGGCCGACGCCCTGCGCCGACTGGGCTGCTGCGAAGAGCAGGGCCTGAGGATGCAGACGGGAGGGATGCAGCCGCCCGGGAGGAGGCCGCATACCACCGCTCCAACACCACCGACCAAGGGTGAGCTACTGGGCCGACGGGACAGAGGGCTTTCAGGTGACGTAGCGCTCTGGCGGCCATATTGGAGGTCAACTCTGGACCACAGTGGCTGAGGACACCTGATTGTGTTTCGACAACATACAACTTGTCCGTCTCCACAGAACTGAATCTTCATGGTTCATTTCTGTTTCTGATACATCTGATTGATTTAGTGTTTAGACCATGTAGCTTGTTAGCTAGCTAACCATAGCATCTGGTCAGCTAACCATCACTGTCTTGTTGTTAACACATCTGATTAGGACTCTAGCTAACGTATCTAGTAGAAGCTAGCGTTAGCAGTGGCTAGTAGTCACATGAACTAAATTAGCCTGCTGGCTAGTTAGCTAGCTAACAGTTTGTCCAGGTTAACTGAGCTCCAACTCTGGCTGAAGACAAGCTAACTGTGTTTTGTTGTGTTTCAGTGCGTCAGCTCCTGCAGGCTCTTCCCTCCAGACCCCTGAGTAACGGTTACATTCAACAGAAACGCCTCCTCTCCTCCCCTTCGTCTCCTAAGAAGGAGGTGCTGCAATCCACTAAGAGGTACGGTAGACGCTCCACCTTACAGCGGCAGCATGCTGACAGCAAAGTCTAACTTAGAAACGCAGTCGAACACAGCGCCACATACGAATGTGTGCACACTCGCTGTGGTTTTGTGTTGTTTGTTTGTTTGCACTCCACACCAGCCCTTGAGGATTAAAGGGGAAACCGGAAAAAAAACCAAGTTCAGTCTCCCAGACAGTCAGAAAACCACAGACCGTCTGTAGTCCAGCAGGTAACCCGTAGCCTTCACCCTGTCTTCACACTGGTAGCAGGCCCATCGCCACGCTACGGTCTGATGACTCATTGCTACATGAGGAAATGACACAAATGACGCAACTGTGATTAACATCGGTTGTCGCTGCGCCGATTGTAGGAAATGAAATGGACCTCCGGCGAGTTGTCGACACATGGTTATTCCTCTAACACACCTCCACTCAGCCCTCCTTTCATTAAATGGCCCTTAATCAGTCTAATGTTACTGCATGTTCAAGTAGCTCTGGTTTCCTGAAAGAGAAGAGGTGTAACACGTCCATACTGGAGGTTGATGAGGGACTTTTAGCAGCTGGGACTCAAAGGGTTAACCAGGCAAGTTCACTTACAGCATCTTTGTTTTGCAGCAGTGGCCTGGGGGAGGGATGGCTGCACTCCTTCACGTCTGAGTAACGATGACCATCTCAAATATACAGATTTCCATTAAACGTCGCTCTCGCTGAATGTTTCCTCCCCTTTGTTCTCCTCCTTTCCTCTCCTCTCGTTTCCTCTCCTATCCTCTTGTTTCCTCTCCTCTCCTCTCCTCAGGAAGAGCATGTCTACAGAGCGCCTCACCCTGGTGAAAAGGGAGATGGGAGCAGAGAGCCGGAGTCGGACCACCTCCTCCAGCAGCTCCTCCTGCGGCAAGAGGTAAGAGCCTCACCCTGCTGAGGTCGTCCTCCACATGCATCCTAACTCAACACGTCACCTGCACATTTCTGATCCCACTCAGAGCGACCGGCCAGCGCTGCAGGCGTGGATGAACCATCATGCTCATCCTAAAAACATGAACATCTCACTTTCCAGCATTTCCTTGTTTGAGCCGAGGGAACAGAAAAGACAGTTTCAGTTTCTGTGACCACGGGAGAGCAAGATAACGGTTTCCTTTCCAACAAGCTCGCCAAGTTGCTAGTAGCATGTTGAGGACGTCTTTAATATGTTTTGACTTTTTCTATTTTCTGCCTCTACCAAGCCAGGAGAGGATATTAACGTCCTGTATGTCAGCAGGGTATCAGGACAGTTTTACCCGTCTGGCTTTTCTAGCTGTCTGTCTGGTTGTCTGTCTGTCTGTCTGGTTGTCTGTCTGTCTGTCTGTCTGTCTGTCTGGTTGTCTGTCTGTGGTTTGGAAATCAAGTTGACTCTCCCAGACAGTCAGTAAACCACAGACCATCATGTAGTCCTGAAGTTCCTCCTCCTGAGTAACACAACTTTAACTGGTATTATTAAAAGTCTGCTTTTACTTCTACTTTTACTTTACTTCTACTTCTTAGTACAACTTGTATTTTTAGAGTAAGAGTAATTTTAGACATCAGAGTACTGAATATAATGAGATCTGACCTTTTAAAGTCAAAACCTTCAGCTGATTTACTTGTTAGATTTTGTAACGTGCACAAAATGTTCTCGCTCAAGAATTTAGAGATTTTAACTTGGAAGATTTGAGTGAACTACTCTTTAACTTGAGTCATTTTCTAGACAGGCATGCTGTAACTGAAGCAGCAGTACTTCTACTTGAGTACTTCTACTTGAGTACTTCTACTTTCCATCTTTCCTGCTTGTCCTCTGCAGCTGTGTGCTCCCAGTTAGACACTAAACAGCTCCAATAAAACAGATCAATCTGTAGATGAAGAGGTTTCACTCCAGAACAACGTCAGCGACTCTTACAAAACGATTGATCGCACAGAATTAAAACTGATTGTTCCTTTTCAGACAATAGTAGTCGTGTTGAACTCCTGATATATTGTGGCTGTAAAACCAGGAAGAATAGTCACAACTTTCTCTGCAGTTTGTGATGTTTGTTTTACCACAAAGCTTTCTTAGCATCCCGTTTGGAAATGAGAAAAGTCTTGAGATCATCAGAGGAACCAAAACAACTGATCACACTGAATCATCCTGACAGGAGAGAGAGACCGGCGCTGTTTGCTCTGTTTCATATCTCTGTTTTACATTTACAACGGAGAGCTGTTGCTTTGTGACGTGATGGTTTAGAGTTTCTAACAGGATGTTTGACCGGCTTCAATAATTCAGTGTGTGTGTGTGTGTGTGTGTGTGTGTGTGGAAAGAGTCTGTGGGATGAAAGAGGGAAAGAGTAAGATGGATAGACGGAGATGAGTGAACATTATCGTCCCATCTAATGTGTCTCATCATGTGTAACTGTTACACTTCCACCATAATTTCCATTTGTCACCATAAACGCCGTATCAGGTGACGGGGCTGTTTGCCGACGGCGCGTCTCGCTGCACGCCTCGCTGGACAGACAGTCAAATAGCCGCATTTCCCAGGCAAATGAACGCAGCACGTGGTTGCTCGTCAACCACCAACACAAAAAGCCTGCGCCTCGTCGCTGTTTGGCAAACCGGGTGTAAAGATAAGAGCCAGCCGGTGGGTTTATGGTCGCGTTGTTAAGAAGAGGTCCAAACCAGTAAAGAGGTCGTAAAGATGTTGTGGTTTCTTGGTGTCACATCAGGCTGCTTCTGATTGTTTTCATTCTTATGTTTTATTTCAATTGTCAAACTTGTCTTGGCATTAAAAGCAGGCAGACTCTCTGACATAGAGCAGCTCAGACCAGACAGGGATGTGGATGCAGCACTCCTGTCAGGTTGGTGGATGAACGATGAAACCAGGAGACAGGACGGGTTATACTTTAGGCACTCAGCTGATGCCCTCAAGCAGAGTACGGTCCGGTCTGATGTTTTCTGCCGACATTCAGTATCTTTAAAAGAACAGCTATTGGTGCTGGTCCTGGGTCCGTCTTGTTGTTTGGTGTTTCTTTCTGTAGACAGCTTCTTTCTAGACAGACCATTTTCAAAAGTTGATCAGAAAATAACTCTACTCAGGGTGGGGTGTTCCTTTTAAATTGGACCGTTTTCTTGTCAGGGTGGAAAAGCCTCTGATTATCAGCTCCTCAAGGCAGGGATCCACCCATGTCTTCATAGAGTAAACACACTGAAAACATACTGAGATGTAATGACGCTTCTTGAACAAGAACAGAAAACGGGTTAGAGGGAAAAGGAGAAACAAGAAAAAAGTAAAAATCAAAAATATGACAGAAGAAGAAGAAGTACCGTCTTTCAGTTCTTTTTGTTTTTAGGGTTTTATTATGTAACATTTTTCTGAAGGTAAGATGAAGCAGCAAACCCATAATATACATTTACATCACTTACACTAAGTTACAGTTAGTTAAAGTTATTATATTATCAAATACCCCCCCCCCTCTGTCTCCCACCCCTCCCCTTTCTATCTTCCTGCTGAGGGCATCAAATTTCCCACCACTCTCAGGGGGAAGGGGGTGTGGTCACTGGTCTGGGGGTGGGGCTGCAGCGTAAACAAGTGCTTTCTGATTGGATGGAAAAACTCCCCATGCAGAGCTAAAAGTTTCTGCACTCAACCAGGAAGTCAGTGAGTTGCAGGACAGGCTTTGACTGAGAACCGCTGTGACTGCTGACCCAACGGAAACCCTCCGGCCATGAAGAGATCTCCAAGGTAAACATGCTTTTAAAGGGTTGACCTGGGAGGAGTTTGGGTCCCGAGTGAGCTGTGGTAAAAGGTAGCACTCTTACAACATGGTCTAATAAATCCTGCTGTTTTACAAAGGGTAGTGTGTGGATGACCAGTTGGCATTAGTGTTGTCTCTCCACACCCAGCCACTACCTCATGTTGTTTACACGTTGACTGGTATTTCAATACAGTCTAGATGGCACAGAGCAGCAGAGGTTAGCGTTGAGTTGAGTTGAGTTGGTGTAGTTTGTAAAATCCCTTCAGAAGTGAAAAAGTTTTGTGTTTTCTGTCTCTCTGAAGTCAGACACTCGGCTGCCTGTAGCCTCAGTTCAGCCTGAGGAAGTTGTGCTGTTTTTTTTTTGAAGCTCTGTGACAACACGCAAACGGTTTTCTCATGTCTGTTGTGGCTTGACAGGGAGGGGCAGTAGTGCAGCAACACAGCATGAATAAAACAGGCCGGCTGTGGTAACGGGACACGGGGCAAACGGCAACAGGCCGGTCAAAGTACAAAGACAACATGTATCTTAAACATGTTTCTAAAGGTATAAACTGGAGATGGTAGCAGGATGGACTTGGGAAAAGCTGAGTATTGTTCTCTAAAGGGTTAGACTAGGAGCTGGAGAGTTGGTTCATTCACAAGGAAAGCATAGGTTGTCAATAATGTGGATTAGCTGCAAGTGTGTTTGCTGCTCGAGAGAAACTGACTTGTATGATTCTTCATCTCAAGGCTACGAATGTTGGAAGAATCATGTCAAATGCTTCCTTCATCTCTTTGAAGACATCTGTGTTTGGATCTGGGTTGCGCTCTTATTTTGTAGCATACACAAAGAGTTTCTGTGCCTCCTTTGAAGCGTTCTTCTTATTGGGTGGTCCGGCTCTTTTGTCCTCAGGCTCATAATTATGGTGGGAACAAACAAACATGTCGCTTTCTGTCCATGTCCAATTATGAGCTACACACACACACACACACACACACACACACACACACACACACACACACACACACACACACATATATGGGGTTTGTAGACAGAAATGGAGCACTCAGCATTCCTGTTGTTTAACTGATTCTGCTGTTAAAAGCGATTGACTCTGGCAGCTGAGAGGACAGGATGTCTAATGTCATACAGTAAAAGTTAAAATAAAACTAGTTGAGGTTCATGTGGAGCTTCATGTGGTGACTCGTCTAATCTATATATACACCCTGTTATTCACATTGCACAATAAAGGGAGGGAGGGAGTATGAGTCGTCGTGGGCATCCTTCCCTTTTCAGTACTCACTTCATTTTTACCCAGTTAGGATGGTCAGTTTTGGGCGGGGGTGGGGCGGGGGGGGACCACAGGGTGGACATTTCTAACAGAAAATGCCCCTCAGCTCCACATGTGCTCCTTTGTCACGTCTCCAGGTAGCATGAATTTATGTAGCATCTGCTGCTAACATGGTGGCTCTGTAAAACCCTGCAGCCGTGTGACCAGGGGGAGGAGGGCTGGGTGGTGGGGGAGGGCTGGGTTGGGGGGGGGGGGAGGTGGGTGAGGTGGCTGCGTGATTGATCCGCTGGGATTACCGATTCTGCTGAGCCTGCAGAAATGGTCATTGACGCCATTGATCGGACCTCCTGCTGAGCAACATGCAGGAAACGTTGTGACTGAGAGCAGGGGAGCAACAAAACCAAAACCCAGTCGACCTCAGTGTCTCTGCCTCTCCCCCCGAGGCTCTGCGTTGGGGGGATTTATTGTACTTTGAGTATTATTAACTATTATTAACTTGAAATTGCTCCGGTGTAGCAGGTTGGTTGTAACGTTAGAGGTGATGTCATACAGCAGGTCTGGATCCATGCAAATATTCAATAAGGAAATATCTCTTTCTTTCTTTCTTTCTTTCTTTCTTTCTTTGCATCACATTTCATACAGCAAATAATGAAAGAGGAGAAGACTTCAGCCCTGATGTGTGGGGGGGGAGGGCACCAGAGTGGATTGGACTAATGTAATCTTGTCTTGTGTGTCCATTGATTGAACTGCAGTACTTCGGTCATAATGGACTGGGAAGAGGGAACCCTGCTCCAGTCAGACCACCTCATCCATCTGCTTTATGGCTGGGTGGAGTGATAAAGGTGATTTACTGCCACAACCGTCGCTGCAGTCTCTCCCGGCTAGAGGAACCGCTTCCTAAGGTTCTCCTCTTATTCATGACACAAAGACAACGAGATCTCTTGTAATGTAATCCAGGATCTTAATTTAATTCAGTGTTTTTATTATAAATGAAATGGTGCAGAGCGAACAGGAGACCATTCGACTGATTGAATGTCAAACATGGTAAACCAACAAGCGTTAAAATGATCAGGATGACATGAAGGGGACCCCAGAAGGTTCCTTGAGGAACCTCTTCATAAAGGGACCTCCACGGTGCATGCCATCAGAGTGGAGCTGATCCACAGAGCACAATGTGGCTGGTTGGTCTGTTGGTGCATTCCCTCTCCCTGGGAAACCGGGTGACTGAGCTTTTACATCCACAGTTATTTGTCCTGCTGCCAGCTACCCAGCATGCACTGCACTAATTACCAGTTTGGAATCAATCTTGTTTTCCCGTTGGCTAGGACCGGGCCACTCCCCCCCCGCCCCCCTCTTCCCGGTAGACCTGCACATGCACAAACACACTTTACAGACAAGCAGGGCTTTATGTGGTGGTAGAGCCGACACCCTGCCAGCTCGTCTCCAGCCCAGACAGAGAGACGGCAGCGATGTGTTGGTTCTCTCTCTATCTGTAGGTCAACTCCCTACTCAACACCGCTCTGCCTGGTCAACCCCTACAGTTGGCTGCAGCGTCTCTTTATGTCTGTGCATCAGGTGAAAGTCACAGTTATCTCACTGAGTCATCCTGGCAAACTTCATGAGCTGAGATCCAAAATGGGTCTCAGTCTGATTCTGTTGATCCTCTCCCTGCATAGCAAGAGTAACTATGATTTACTGACGGGCATCAAACATGTGTTAAAGATTTTTAGATTTGGTTGACAGCCAATCCAGAGCTGATGATGGTCAACTGATGTCTACTGACCCAAACAGTTTCTGTTGTGCAGTTGTCAACGGTTTTGTCCGTCCTTTTTGCATCCGTTGACAAACAAGTTCTTGCTGTTTTGTTGTTTGTTTTTTGCCTTTATTGTCCAGTTGATGGTACAGAGAGAGACAGGGAAGATTGGGGGAGAGGGGGGATGGCATGCGACAAAGGTCCTGGGTCGGATTCGAACCTGTGATGTTTGGGTTACACGGTACACACCTTAGACACTGGAATCACCAGGTTGAACCCACGCGCCCAGAGACAAACCTCCTAAATGGTAGGACGTTACCTCAGAGGGTCGACGTCTCTCTCTTGCTCGCTGCTCCAGGCTGAACAGGTAGTCTTATTTTACTGCTGTTGCCATGGTGACGGCGACCTGTCCGCCTGGGTGGTGTGTCAGCATCCTGGTAGAACCTGATTGGCTGGCAGCGTCCTGACAGTTAGGTTGAGTTAGCATGCCCAGAGCTGTACAGTGGGCAGTTCTGATTGGTTGACAGACGGCTGATTCAGGAAGTGCTGTCACTGTAGCAGGAATAGCAGTTTGAGTTGTGATTGACTGACTGGTCTAATTGTACATTTTGGCAACCTGTCTGTCTGCCTGTCTGCTGTCTGTCTGTCTGTCTGTCTGTCTAGCTGACTCATCTATATTGTTCTACTCTGAGTGATGAAACCCAGCAGTGATCAACCTCTACCAGTTGGGTGTCACCACTCTCTACAACGTTTTTATATATTATCGCTTTTACCATCTTACACTCCGCCGACAGCAGAGACAGGCAACCATGTAAACGTTGACATGGCGAACAACATGGCAGGATAACGAAGAGGAATCAGATCTAAAACGGTCTAACAGGATGTGGATCTGAAGCTGAGGTGAGGAGAGTGTGGACCTCTCTGAGATGGAGGCCTGTTGACCTCCTGGTGTCTCTCAGTCTGACACCGCCTGATTCTCTTCTCCATGTCTCATATCCTCTGTTGGCCGAGCACCACTACCACTACACCACTACAATTAGACTTTCTACTGATGCTCTCTGCAGCCCGGGCTGACCTTCAGACTGCCCTTCACATGGCTGTTGAGATGGAGAGTGTGAGATCAAAGCGCTCTGTAGAATAAGAGACCGCTACAGTTGATGTGTCTTTGTCTTTTTTCTGTTTCAGCAAAACCAAAGAGTGCTCCCTCAATGCAGGTAGGTTGTATTTTGACCACACACACTGTGTGTGTGTGTGTGTGTGTGTGTGTGAGAGAGTGTGTGTGACTCCATTAATGAACTCTCACAACCTTCCATTAGCAGCACTCTCATTTCTTATGAAGAGACCGACCGTCTCCTTACCTCCTCACTTCGTCTCCTCTCTTTCTGCCTCCCTCTCCATCCAACCCCCCCTCTCTCTCCCCCTCCTCCCCTCTCTCACCCCTCCAGAGGATGGATACGTGAGGATGTTTCTGCGAGGTCGTCCTGTCACCATGCACATCCCAGACGAGCAGAGGGACAGCTACAGCCTGGACCACAAGGTGGCGCTGCCTGACCGCAAGCTGAAGCTGCAGTGGGTGTATCCTTCAGAAACCAGACGTCCTCCCCCTGGTGGTCCAGGGAGACTGGAGGGATGGATGGAGGCGTTCTGGATCCTGAACCGTCAGCTGGGTAGTTGATGGATGAATACATGAAAACAGATCCAGTTTGATTTGATGACCAGTTGATGGATGAAAATGAATTAACTGCATCAGTTAAAATGGTTATTTGTTGTTAAAGTTAACATTATACATAATAATTCGAGGGTCACAGGAATATTTTGTTCCATCTTTTTATTTACATTTATCTGTTAGTGATCCAGAAATCGTAGCTTCTTCCACTTCCCCCCTCGCTGTCAGTCACTCCAGACGAGAGCACCGGCTGAGTGTCTAAAGTAAGACAGTTGAATGTCTCTAGTCACCGTCTTGTTCCCTAACCGGCGTGCACCAGGTATGGCTACCGCGGTCGGGACTGTCGCTCCAACCTCTACCTGCTGCCCACCGGGGAGATCGTCTACTTCAACGCCTCCGTGGTGGTGCTGTACAACACCGAGGAGCAGCAGCAGAGACACTACCTGGGCCACAACGACGACGTCAAATGGTGAGGAGGTGGTCGTAGTACTAGTAACTTCTAAAACAACAGATCAGATGAAGACGACAGAACGAAACAACAGGGAGAGTTAAACTGGTGGAGAAAGATTCTGCCAGAGGTCTTTAGAGATGTTTAGAGATGTTTAGAGATGTGTTGAGAACAATTTAAAAAGATGACGTGACTTTGAGCCGACAGCCGGACCCCGTGGTATCAGATCACATCACCAGCATGTCGATGGATGTTAGGGTTAGGGTTAGTGACGTTGTGATGGAAGGCTGTGCTGACAGAGTAGCTTCATTGTTGTCCTGTGACTAGGATGAACTTTACACAAGCCAGGTCCTGTTCCAGAATCAGCTCCACCTTCTGTCCACGCAGAGGAGTGACGCCTCTTCGTCACGCTACATCCTTGAGCGAAGCGGCTGATCAATAAGACCCAGAGGGTGGACGTCTTGGAAACTTCATCTGGTGACTTGTGTCCTGAGTGGGCGGATGTAAAAGATCAGAGCTTTAGGCTTTGAAGTCGTAGGCTGGAGGCACTGGGATGTGAGCAGGCTGAATCCCCCAGGGCATGCTGGGAAAGATACTCCTCTCTACAGGGAATCAGTCACATCCTCTTCTCCCATGTCTCCCACCTTCCTGCTTGGCTCCTGCCTTGTGAACGTTTAATAGCCACCAGGGCAGCAAAATGAGTTGTGTATAATTTAAAAGTGATTTTAGTTTCCACAATTGATTTTGTAAAATTTGCCAATATTAAAACTTAAAACTGTCATTTAATTTAAAATGTCTGTTGTTAAATAATAGATGAAAATAGATTTGTAAAATTAATTGGTTTCCAATATTGAGACAAATAATCATCTTTAACAAACATGATCACAATAATCTGGATTATTAAGTGTTTCTGAAAGCCGATACTGAAACCAATATATTTGGATTGAAGCTGGTGATACTTTGTGACGATATTCAACATCTTTAAATTTGACCGTTTTCCCGCCAAAAAAAAAAGTATTCAGTGTTTCCCCCGGTGTTGTGAAACACATTGAGACCATCATGGGACACTAAAACTCTCCACTGCAACCAGGAGAATGGATTATTGTAGGGTCAGCAGCAGGGTTCACATATTGACAGCACTGACTGCTATGATTGGTCAAACTGATGTGTCAGTCTGACCTGTCAGCTCTGTGGCTCGGTCCTGCCCCTCCTCGGTCCTGGTTGTAACGTTGCTGATTCACATCGACACGTCACGTCTGCTGGACCTGGTTCAGGGGGTTGATGTCCCAGTGGTGTTGTAGTATCAAGTGTCTTTCTGTACTCATCTGTGAGAAACCCGATAACCACCATCCATTCTATCATGCTCACAACATTTCCTTTCTGAGCTGAAAGAGTAAACCTGATCTCTGTTGTGGCGACGGCACGGTGTTTTTTTTCCAACATGTGAAAGTAGCAAATTTGTTGACATAGTATTGAAAATGTCTCCAGCTGTGATGGAGGTTTGGATGAAGCTGTTTACGTGCCGCTCAGCGACGCCTCCACTCGGATGCTGTCTTGATTCACTCTTGAGTTCCCACTGGAGCGGCCGTCTGGCATTTTCCACCTTTTTTTTGTAAAGCTGAAAGTGATGTCTCTCGAGGAAAAATAATAATAATTTATGTTTTCTCTCCTTAGCTTGAGTGTGCATCCTGACATGGTTACCATAGCAACGGGACAAGTGGCTGGAAACTCCAAAGATGGGAAGGTACTCGTTTCCATCCTGTCATGTTTCACTGACCTTTATACTAACGGCACCTCAAGCCTCCAGTTGGCCACAGCTTCTTTATCTTCAAATCAAATGTCATTTTCTTTATATATCACATTTCATCTGATAATGTGACCCAATGAGATTTACAAACGTGGTTACAAACGGCTCAGGGCCATGACAAGAAAACCAATAACAGAAACCAGATAACAAAGATCCTAAAGGGACACATGAACAGGAGACGCGTGTTAAAGGATAATTCTATATGTGGTTAAAAACAAAAACGACTCATTGAAAAGTAAAAAGATTAAAGTAGCGGTTTAGTATTTTGATCTAAAATAAAGCTGTCATCCAATGATGCTTCATCTTGAGGAACAAGGAATTAAATGATCTTGGATTTCTCTCTTGTTTGAATTTAAACAATAATAATTATAAATAAATGTGAGTAAATAATTATTATAAAAGAATGACTGTACAACAAAAAATGATCAGAATCAATAGTTAATGTTATCAAGGTGCATCATCATTCAGTAACACTTACATGGTTAGGTTACTGCAGTAAGACAGAAACATGTTCAAAAACAATGTTCAGTCTTCATCTCCAGATATAGTCTTCTTCTGTGGTTGTCTGACTCCGTGTCGTTCTGTCCTAGTGTTTTTATTTCACCCCTGTCGTCTTCCTGTTCAGCTGCTGGCTCCTCATGTTCGTGTCTGGGACTCGGTGAGCCTCAACACCCTCCATGTGATCGGGACCGGGGTGTTCGACAGGGCTGTCACCTGCGTGGCCTTCTCCAAGTCGGTAAGCCACCACACCCGTCAGTTAGGAGGATTTATGAGGATTTATGAGGATTTATGACTGAATGAGGATCTGACGGGCGAGCAGGGAGACTGGATCCCCGTTGGATAGTTCACTGGGTTGTTGACTTCCTGTCCTGAGGTCTGAGCTGGGGTCTCTCATATTGTTCTAACTACCAAATAATACAACAACTTGTCAATCAAATGTAATGTCGTGTCGGGGCGTCCTGGTGGCTCAGTGGTCACATGTCATCCCTCCTGTCTCACCTGATCCTTCCTGTCTCTCTCTGCTGACTGTCAATAAAGACAAAATGCCCAAAAAAAATCTTTAAAAAAACAAACAAAAAAATGTAATTGTCCCTCTGAATGTAATAAATCATGTTGATAATGTAATAACTCTGTAAATATGTTAACCATCCTTTATGACCTCATAAGGGGTAACATATTGTTAACTGGGGTAATAATATTGACTAATGTAATAACATAAAAAAAAGAAACCTGAATTAGAAATGTGTCTGACTCCGACACACCAAAGATAAAAAAGTGTTGTTACCGTCCGATCCAACTCTTCTTCTGCTCCTCAGAACGGCGGCGTCTTCCTCTGCGCTGTGGACGACGCCAACGACCACATCCTGTCTGTCTGGAACTGGCAGAAGGAGAAGCAACTGGCTGATGTCAAGGTGCCCTGACCCCTTGACCTTTGACCCCCTTGATGTGACCTTTTGTCATTGCTGATAGTGATTATGGCTTCTAATCTTAAAGTATCGGAACAACACTGGCTTGTAGATATATTCTATTAATAATGCCAACCTGTTCTCTCTCTCCCTCCCTCCCTCCCTCCCTCCCTCCAGTGCTCCAATGACTCTGTACTGGGAGCAGTGTTTCATCCCATGGACGCCAACCTGATTGTCACCTGTGGAAAATCTCACATCAACTTCTGGACCATGGAGGGCGCCACGCTGTCCAAGAGGCAGGGCCTGTTTGAGGTACAGACGACTCGCTAGTCACCAGAACAACATGAGCTTCTCTCTGGTTGTGTCAAGGCTCTTGATTGACCTCCAGCCGATCTCACATGAACCCAGAATAGGTTGTCACTCACTCCATTAGTCCCCTGAAGTCCCTCCACTCATTTTCCGTGGCCGACAGTAGACTTAACTTAGTAACTTGCTAACTTGCAGCAGTCTGCATTACACTAAAGTTTCTACCTGTCCTGCCGATCGCTGAAGCACCGTTAGCGGTGCAGCTAGCCGCCAGCAGCGTCTCAATGTGTTAGCGATAGAAACTGTAAAGGTTGACCTTACAAATGATGACTGGGATAAAGGCCCAGATAACAGTGAACATGTTTAACTAGTGTGAATGAAACCTCTTGTTTCTAGAAACACGAGAAGCCGAAGTACGTGCTGTGCGTGGCGTTTGCTGAGAACGGAGACGCCATCACAGGAGACTCCAGTGGAAACATCTACGTCTGGGCCAAAGGTGGGACCGCCTCTCTCTTCATTCAGTTCTACGTTAAACTACATGAAAGATACCGAAAGACTGACTGACTGCCCGGAGAGTCTCTGTGTGTCTGTTCTGATTGGCTGTGCGTGTGATTGACAGGTGGTAACCGCATCAGCCAGGTGGTGCCGGGGGCCCACGAGGGCGGGATCTTTTCTCTGTGCGTTCTGAAGGACGGCACCGTGGTGTCGGGAGGAGGGAAGGACCGCCGGGTGGCGCTGTGGGACCACGACTACAGCAGACAGTCTCAGATGGAGGTGAGAGACGAAACACCATCTTTGCTTTACAGACTTTTTTTTTTTTTTTTAAGACTTTGTACAGTACTGTATTTTGGTTGATCTGAAATGTAAACACTAGTCATGACCTTCACCTTTAAAACAGAGACAGTAGTCACCATTTCCCCTTGTAGGATAGTAACTCTACAATCATCAGTCAGAGCTGCAACACAGTGAAGTGACGCGTGGTTCAGGGTTAAAGGATCTTCTGGTCTCCTCTGTCTCCGGTAGATAGCTCTGTCTTTGTGCTCTATTTTTACTGTGTTTTTATTCTGTTCCTTTACCTGGAGGACCCTCTGTGTGTAAAATGCCCTTTTCAAATCAAAAGCTGACCCGTCCCTGGTGTCTGTCCAGGTGGGCGAGGCGTTCGGTCCCGTCCGGGCTCTGGCGGAGGGAAAACCAGGAGAGCTCTTCATAGGAACCACCAAGAACGCCATCATCAGAGCTGCCTTCCCTGACACACTGACCCCTATTGTACAGGTACACACACACACAGTAGAGGTAGTACACACAACAGGTAGTTTTATTTCATTCATTTCAGGTCCTCTAAGTCTCATATAACAACCATGTTTTGTGTTTCAGGGCCACACAGACGAGCTGTGGGGTCTGGACGCCCACCCCTCCATGGAGCAGTTCGTCACCTGCTCCCAGGACAGACAGGTCCACCTCTGGGACACCATCTCCCATCAGCCCCTCTGGAGCAAGACCATCGAGGTGAGGGGGAGCAGCTTTTACTTTAACCTTGAAGGTCACGATACTCTGCTTGAGCTGAGGTCTCATATTCTGTGACCTTTGTTGACCTCTATGATCTTACTTGTTGCCCCTTTTTAAGAAAAACGTTTCCTGTTCAATTCAAACCTCTTTCCCCATCTTTGCTCCAGGACCCAGGGAGGTCTGCAGGTTTCCATCCCAGTGGGGCTGTCCTGGCGGTGGGCACCATGTCTGGAAGGTAGGCCCCTCAGCTGATCTTCCTCCTACTGATTCTGCTTCGGTTCTTGTTCTGTGGAGAAGTTTGGTTCTGGAACAATAAAAATTGTTACGCTCCAAGAAAACTCACTAGGTTCCTTTACCATGTTGCAGATGGTTGGTGCTGGACACTGACACCAGGGACCTTGTTTCTATGCACACTGACGGCAACGAGATCATTTCCAACGTCAAGTACTCCCCAGGTACGACACAGGAAGTAGCTATAAACTGACCTTAACGTTTGTCGATGTGGGTGAAGAAACATGGATCCACTAGGGTTACTGATGATAGGCCAGTCACACGCAGCTTCCTGCCTCTGACCACGCCACCCACTTCCTGGTCTGTGCTACCCAGAATGCCCCTGGTTGTGAACTGAAGTGGCCTCGTGAGCAGACTGTTTTCTACCTCAGCAACCACTGGTGGTATTGTCACTGCTGATCTGAGTTCATTTAACTTCCATCAGTTACTGGTTTTGTTTCCAGTCACACGTTTATGTTCCCAACAGCACAAAACACAGAAACTCGACCCCACGACCCAGTTGTAAGTTGTAAAGTTGTAAGTTGTAAAGTTTCAGTACTGTACTAGCTAGTTGTCTGCTAACGGCACCGCTAACTCCTCCCCTGCCCATAGATGGTAACTTCCTGGCTGTGGCTTCCCATGACAACTTTGTTTACATCTACGCGGTGACTGAGAGCGGCAGGAAGTACAGCCGTGTGGGGAAATGCACTGTAAGTACCCACTGATACATAGTATGATCAGTAGTATGAGTGTATGAGAAACTCACTTGGTGTATAAACATTAGGACCGTGTTCATGGAAAAAGCAGCTGGTACCTACATTTTGTAGTATTGCACAACTGTGTACTTCATTGACCCCTTCAGTTGGAGCTCTGCCCCATATGAGCATCAGCTGAATGCATGAAAATGATTGCTGGCACGAAAGTGAAGCACTTTGACGATTTTCAGGTATCAGATTTTCTCCAAAATGGATGGAGTCTGGAGTGAAACCCTTCATATGTTGCGTGGTCTGAGTGGTTGTCCTCTTCCCCCCCCCAGGGCCATTCCAGCTTCGTCACCCATCTCGACTGGTCTGCAGACAGCCAGTTCCTCGTCACCAACTCAGGAGACTACGAGATCCTCTTCTGTAAGCCTCCTGTTGTCTGGGTTCATATCATATAACATGTACAGCTGGTGGGTGCAGGGTCGGGACCGCTCATCTGTAACTGGGTGCATCCTGACGTGGGCAGTCATCTCAGGAACGCTGCAAAAACTAGATCGGTCTTGACTTTCAGTGATGCAGAGAAGATTACACATGCTTTTATTTTGAAAATGCAATGCTCTGTTTACCTGGCTTGAGAACCAGTGATTTAGAGGACCAAGGGCAGGTTGGATTTCACTGGAATGGAGCCTCTTACAAGGACTTCAGTATTCTCTGAATTTAATTGTAAAAAAGTATTTGACATCCACTATGATGTACCTCCTCAACACCATGCTAGCCCTGAAACGTTGATTAGCAGGATGGACCTCCATGCACGTTTCCAGTGATGACTTTTCTACACGATGCGTTTAGCGATGTAAAGGTGACAGAGCTCCATAACAGCCTTGTTCTCTTCCTGCAGGGGAGGCATCCAGTGGTAAACATGTGACCAACATGGACGAGCTGCGCAACCTGGAGTGGGCCTCTTCCACCTGCACTCTGGGCTTCAGCACCTTCGGTAGGCCTGCAGCTCAGTTTCAGTTTGGATTCACTCTTAAGTTTGGATGGTCACTTCCTGTGGGCGGAGACGTGACCATCCCTGACATTTCATTTGTGTAAATGTGGTGAATCTGCAGTGGATCGGACACTCTTTTCTGTTGAAGCTCCACTTTGTGAAGTAGGCTGATAAAAGTTTAGTAATGTAAAA
This sequence comes from Hoplostethus atlanticus, assembly GCA_034670405.1. Lineage (NCBI taxonomy): Eukaryota > Metazoa > Chordata > Actinopteri > Trachichthyiformes > Trachichthyidae > Hoplostethus > Hoplostethus atlanticus. The sequence continues at coordinate 16,577,624 of JAXDDX010000003.1, forward strand.
TGCTTTAAATTCTTGAGACTGTCAACTGTTTGATCAGACCACACCTCAACACCTCAACGTCTAGCAGACTGAAAGACAAGGGAGGGAAGCATGATGTCTCACTGTCTCTCTCTCGCTCTCTCTCTCTCAGGGGTGTGGCCAGATGGCGCTGACGGTACCGACATCAACGCCGTGTGCAGGTCACATGACAGCTCCCTGCTGGCCTCTGCTGATGATTTTGGCAAAGTGCAGTTGTTCTCCTACCCCTGCTGTCAACCAAGGGTCAGTCAAGCTACAGCTTATTGACTGATGGTCACATGGCTGTCGTTTTTACGTTCTTTTAGCTTCATTAGCATGCTTTCTGTTTAATGACCTCTAGCTGACCTTGTGCTTACTAGAGTTTTGCTCTGCTCTAGTTTCCTTTACTTGCAGATGTTGACCTTTTCCACTATCTGGAGCAGCTGCTGATAGAAATCCCTTCCTCTTCCTCGCCCTTCCTCCCTGATCCGCCTTGCTTTGCTTTTTAATTTACTCTGTGCCACACGATGCCAAGCTCAGCGAACACCGCCAAGCTCTCAACTACCAGGGTTTCAGTTTGGGACAGGGGGCCAACCCATAATGCCCCGATCTCCCACCAGGCAGTTTGTTTTATGTAGCGCTCAGCAGTCACACGCCATAGAAACGCCTCGAGACTTAATCCCAGCTCCTAGACCAGTTTCATAATCAAGTCCTGGTTTCAACCAGCCATTTAACTTCACTTGTAAACTTAATCGTCTGTTTAGACAAGCTGGCTTCCATTACCACAGAACCTCAGTAGTAAATAGATACAGCATGTTTGTGAAGAGTTTTACACTTGGTGCCGACAACCAAATGCAAGTGGATGCTAATGCAAAACGTGTCTCTAGCTGAGAGCGGGGTAACATATCACCAAGCTAAATACTGTAGTAATATAATAATGATACTGCTTTCTCATTTGCAGGGATCAATAAAGTAATATGCTTTTCTGGCTTGACAACAAGGATTTTTATTGATCGACCCCTCTGGATATATGAGGGTCACTTTGTGCCACGGGGCAGTAAAAGCCTTACTTACTTCCCCTTTAAAGAAGCAGATTGCACTATGGATCATGGACTCATTCTTCACTAATTTAATACTTCCTCTCTGTTATTATGTCACTTCCTCCTCTTTGCCCCGCCCCCCTCCCCCTCACAGGCTCCGGGCCACATGTATGGTGGCCACAGCAGCCACGTGACCAACGTTGCCTTCCTGCACGACGACAGCCACCTGATCTCCACCGGTGGGAAAGACACCAGCATCCTGCAGTGGGTGGTCGCCTAGGCAACGCCGCCCCTGACACAGCATCCTCTCTTAACCCCGTGGCCCCTTCACTGTTTCCCCCTGCCCACCAGAGGGCAGCACTTCTGTGCCTATTAAAACAACTTGACCAACCCCAGATGTCACGCCAGACGCTAGCAGATGATGAGAGCGCTGAAAATAAATCAACTATGAAATTTTGTGAGAGAATGTAGAGAATGATGCCTTGCAGGAAGTGTATCCTGATTGGTTCCCATCAATCCCACCATCCATCCCATCTAACCAAACCTTAACGTTCCCCCCTCTGGCGGCTGCTGCTGGTGGTGACTGTGTGGTAGACTTGGGATGGCAGTGATCTTGGCGTCTTAAGCGTGCCGACTAACCCGACTAACCCGACTAACCCAAACCCCTGAGATGAAGATTGTACTTATTACAGATTGTTGTGTGAGATTGTAAACGGTATGAAGCGGCTGCTCTGTCCCAAGCCGCCCATGTAGCCACCGCCCCCCCAGCTACTGTGTTTCTGATTGTACTACTGTAACTGTACTGTGCTGAGGAGGCACTAGATGGCGCTATAATGTAAGAGAACTAGCATGTCCGAGGCTGCCCTCCTGTAGATGCTGTTAATGTTGCAAAGGTCTATAGAGTAAAATATATATATTATGCAGTATATCCGAGTGGCTGTGCTATTTTAATATTTAACTAACAATGATGGACATTATTATTATTATTATTATTATCATTATCATCATCATCATTATTATTATTATTATTATTATTATTATTATTATTATTATTGTGGCACTTTTGGCTGGACAGGCTACTGTACTGTAGAAGTGAGCTTAGGCTGTGCTTTGCCTTCTTCTGTTTTGTTAATAAAGTTTTTACCCAACTACTATTAAGTGGAGAGGTTTTGGATCTTTGTGTCCTTTAGTCTTTGGTTTTATTTGTTTCCTTCCTGTATTTAACTTTATGTACCTACTGACCATGAGCACAGTATGTGACGGTGAAGCAAGAATGTGAAGGGCAGGTTGCTGGTTCGAATCCCTGGCGGGGTGTGGGTGTGAACGAGACCCGCTCTTCCTTCCTCGGCAACACGCCTGGAGGTTCGTCCTTGAGAACGCCCTTGAGGTTCCTCCAGTGGAGCAGCAGCAGACTCCCAGGTGTGGATGGATGAATGTGACCCTCCTGCTGTTGCTATAAATAAAAACCCCTCCTTGGTTGGCTTGGTTAAATAAGGGAAAAGGGGGCGGGAGGAAGAGGAGGAGAGGATGAAGAGACGGAGGTCAGGGCCAAAGAGGAAGACCTTGGTATTCATCACATGAACACTAACGGGTCAGCAGGTTAGTGTTGTGTTTTCTGTCAACACCTCTCAGGTCAGGAGGGAGGTGGGGATGTGGAGGAGAAGGGAGGTCCCGAAAGTTACACAAAATAAATAACTTTAGGGACAAGGGTGACTAGGAGTACAAAGAAGCAGGATGTTTATGAGGACACTAATCCTTTGAGACTCGTGGTGATGGTACAACCCAAACACTCCTCAAGGAAATCTGACATTTCTTAGATTTCTCTCAAAAGTGCAACCAAGCGATTCCATTTACTTCAAGAGTCAACAGGAATTTGACTTTGTAGCATATAGTACACATAGTGACACATGGTACAAGGTCAGCAGGACCTCACATACATTGCGTGAGCAGCGATAGCCACCATGGCTGAACAGTGCAAAACAGACGATACCCTGAACTTTAACACAGTAAACATAAACCTTTAGAACGGGGTGATGGGGAGGAGGAGGCGGAGCCATCGTGGAAGACGGACCCTAACCCTCAAAAGGGTGGAAGATTTGTGGATTGTGTTACTGTTTTATTTTTTCACTCATTTGTAAGGTAAATATGGATTTCTGTGTATCCCTCTAGAGAGCCGGGTCAGCACCGTGCAGTTGGTGTAGTTTTGGGAATAGTCAGGGGTGTAGCTAGGAATTATGGGTCCTGTTGACCCCCTCCACCTTCCTCTCATCCTCACACCACCATTATGCCATCTATAACACACCTCTATATAACGCGCCTCCACACATTCATTTACTGATCAATTATCAGACTCACTTTCACTTGTAGTCCTCTGGTCAAAACCTGTCTAGGGAGGACAATTTGGTTTTAGTCTGCACAGGAAAGAACGTTTTATTCCTGTTAGAAAACGGTGGAACTCTTTACCTCTGGCTCTTCCTCCCCTCATTACCTTTTCCCACTTTTACCAGGAATGAAAGTATAAAATATGTATAAATATACACTATATAATGTATATAAATATACCGCAAAAGGCATTTTAGTCCAGACGCTTTACGGCCCAGTCCCTCAGCTTGGGGCCCTGGGCAGTCAGTAATAATATAATAATACACTTTATGAGTATAGTACTTCTCAAAACACAGTTACAAAGTGCTTCACAAAATAATAAAAAGTCTAAAAACTCAAAAAAAGAGAAACAGTTTAACAAAATAAAGTGAAAAATGGAACAATAGAAAATAAAATGTCAAAGTAAAAGTTAAGAAATGAACCGATATTAATAAAAGGCCTGAGGGTATAGCTCTCTGTGTCCTGTAGATCATCGTAGACACAACACCCCCTCCTGTCAGTACCTTAGCACTAGCTCTGTGCTAACCAGCCTCCCAGAGACAATAGTTAAAAGTGATACAGACTTCACTTTGCCATTAGTGTGATTATGTTTAGTAATATCTATCAGCATGTTCTCCTAGTTCTATTTTTATCCAGATCCTATTCTTTGCTGCTGTGGTGACCCAGTGGACCCAGTTTCCTGATGCTTTATCTCCCAAAACAATCACAACCTGTTTTGTCCTCCTTCCTGAACCTTCTTCCACCCCCCCCACCCCCCTGTGTCTCTAGCAGGAAGGTTGTTTAAATGGTCATCACATAATAACCTTGGTAGGCTGACACTGTCAGGAGACACAAAGAGAAAGAGAAAGTATTTATTGTCCTCTCAGCCAAAAGTCAAATTTTCCAAATTTTATAGTTAGTTGGTTGGTTAGTTAGTTAGTTAGTTAGTTAGTTAGTTAGTTATAGTTCTAGCATTTATACTTACAATTATAATTTCTTATAATTACGTAATGCGGGACTGAGAAACAATGTTGTGGCTAAATTAGGTGAAAATCCTACAAGCTTTGTTTTAAACTTTTATGTATTTGAATCAATAGACATTTACCACATTCATTTAGAGACCTTAGTTTAATTACCGTAAACAAACCAGACCACCACCACCAGCCTGTCAGCCTCTACCAGCCTCTACCAGCCTCTACTCTCATTCTACATTGTGTCCACCGGGTCGATTTGGAGGGAAATCTGCTGGATCGCTTTACGGCACAAAACAGGAAGAGGGCGCTGTTCTTCCAGCGCTGACGGAGCTAAAGATAAAGAGTTTCTGGAGACGGCAGATGGAGGAAGGAGAGAAAGGAAGATGGAGAAATCACTTCTAACATGTTGATCCTCTTCAGGAAGACAAAGGACACCAGGGAGGGGGAGGGGGACAGGAAGTACCAGGGCTTATGGGAAATGTAGTCTTAATTTGGAGAAACACTAGTAACAATACCACTGGTGAGATAGAGGCTACCAGTCGTCTCCACCATGGTCTGACTGGTTTACAGTCATTAAACCAAACTAGTAATTGGATAATGATATATTGATTGTTATATTGATGTTTAAAAATGGCACCTTTAATGAAGCCTTCTGCACATCCCTCCTGTAGTTTAAGCATGGAGCAGTTTGGGGCACAGTGCCTTGCTCAAGGGCACTCCGGCAGTGTTTCTGGCACTGTAGATGTAACACCAGCCACCCTCCGATTTCCCAGGAGGCATCATTAAAGCGAACCGACACCCCTTCATCTGCCGGAGCACAACCAGCTAATACAGCGGCACATTCCACAGTGTCATGTTTCTCCTCCGCCTTCGTACAAACTACCATGTAAGACCAACACGACTTGGGATGAAATCTACAGGAGATTTATTACAAACAAATGTTTATCTGCTCTCCCCTCAGTTACCAAACAACTACTGGACACAAACACTTCAGTCAGGACGGTCCCTCGGCCCGCGGCCAGGCGCTTGGCCTTCTCAGACTATCACATGTACCAGAGTTCATCATTTTTGGGGAGTTTTTCCCTCAGAAATGATACTCAAGAGGCCTTATCAGAATTTATGATCTGATGCTGTCTTTTATCCCCTGGAAAATTCCACAGAGAAAACAGAATTAGCCGCTTCAAAGGAGAGTAAGATGCTTAGATGCTTTTTGAAACCGAAGACAGCGGTATCTGCACTTTCCATCGCAGCCACACCTCCGACTGTCTCGCCTCGCTTTTAAGTCTTTTCTTGTCTCTGGTGTTTGATTTGATGCAAATCAGTCCAGGAGTGGAGCTGTGATTTATTGTTTTTCATGGAAAGTGAGCAGTCCACTCCCCTTTTTCTTTCTTTATTGAGACTGTCGGAAAATTGAGAGGGCTTCAGGTCAGAGGAGATTAATGTGGTCGTATTTTGTCTCAGCTCGGATCGGCAGAGCAACACAATATATCAGACATGAATCAGCCCAGTGGACGTTTGGGGAGACAAAGTGGGGGAGACATAAGATCCCTGTCCTATTAAAGTAATAATCTGTGACATTTTCATTGAAATAAAAGTCAGTTTGCAACTCTACTGATAAAACTCAACAGTGATTCAACCTCTTCTCCATCTGCTGCTCTCAACACCCGGTGTCAGGTAGGTCTTTACTGGGAGAAACCCTCTGGAGACAGGAGGTGATGCGTTTTACGTTTCAACAGAAGAAGAACTGGGTTAGCATGAGCAGCGATAGCCACCGTGGCTGAACAGACAGAGAAAAGAGCGCCACCTACAGGAACTCAAACTCCATCAGCAGAAAATCCAAGGAGAAAGACGTCACAGTACTGGACACACTGTATGATTGACAGGTGATCTCTGGGGAGAGCAGTGAGGAACACCACAGTGAAGAACACCACAGTGAAGAACACCACAGTGAGGAACACCACAGTGAGGGACACCACAGTGAGGAACACCACAGTGAAGAACACCACAGTGAGGACACCACGGTGAGGAACACCACAGTGAGGAACACCACAGTGAAGGACACCACAGTGAGGAACACCACAGTGAAGGACACCACAGTGAGGAACACCACAGTGAGGAACACCACAGTGAAGAACACCACAGTGAGGAACACCACAGTGAAGGACACCACAGTGAGGACACCACAGTGAAGGACACCACAGTGAGGAACACCACAGTGAGGAACACCACAGTGAAGAACACCACAGTGAGGAACACCACAGTGAAGAACACCACAGTGAAGAACACTACAGTGAGGGACACCACAGTGAAGAACACCACAGTGAAGAACACCACAGTGAGGAACACCACAGTGAAGAACACCACAGTGAAGGACACCACAGTGAGGAACACCACAGTGAGGAACACTACAGTGAAGAACACCACAGTGAGGAACACCACAGTGAGGAACACCACAGTGAAGAACACCACAGTGAAGGACACCACAGTGAGGAACACCACAGTGAAGGACACCACAGTGAGGAACACCACAGTGAGGAACACCACAGTGAAGAACACCACAGTGAGGAACACCACAGTGAAGAACACCACAGTGAAGAACACTACAGTGAGGGACACCACAGTGAAGAACACCACAGTGAAGAACACCACAGTGAGGAACACCACAGTGAAGAACACCACAGTGAGGAACACCACAGTGAGGAACACTACAGTGAAGAACACCACAGTGAGGAACACCACAGTGAAGAACACCACAGTGAGGAACACCACAGTGAGGAACACCACAGTGAGGAACACTACAGTGAAGAACACCACAGTGAGGAACACCACAGTGAGGAACACCACAGTGAGGAACACTACAGTGAAGAACACCACAGTGAGGAACACCACAGTGAGGAACACCACAGTGAGGGACACCACAGTGAAGAACACCACAGTGAAGAACACCACAGTGAGGCTGAGAGACGAAGATGGAGACTGGATAATAAAACAAGAATCTTGCGGATTACCACTTTAAATCTACTTGGATCGTGAAGGGGAGACGCAGACGGGGGGAAGATGGATGTTCAAGCACCAAGACACTGAGACGTTGAATTAATTTTGCGGGTAGTCAAAATATTGTGTAGCCTGCATGGAAAGACACCAGAGCTGAAGTGCGCTAAGCCGCCCACCATAGCTGCTAAAAATAAACTTGTGTTCAAAGCGTTGAGACAAAAGGACATCAGATTGGTGTTTACCGCTCAGAGCCGTGAGAACAGAAACCAGACACACTCAACACAACAAAATGGAACAGAAGGTTTTGACAGTCCGGGGCCACAGAATGTACAACCCTGAGGCTGGGACACACACACACACACACACACACACACACACACACACACACACACACACACACACACACACACACACACACACACACACACACACACACACTTTACGATCCTGGGACTGATAGACGTAGAATGGAAACATGCTGAGATTGTTTGTTACCGTGATGTCAACAGGCTTTCACAGGTTCCACTAAGCAGAAGACTCATCTCACTGTTACTGATGCTGACCCCTCACACACACACACACACACACACACACACACACACACACACACACACAAATACACAGACACATTCACTTGCATGAGCTACGGCAACATACCTTACAGATACATGCACCCACAAAGATAAATACATACACACAAATGCACAGATGCACTCAAATACATGCAATACACACATATAACACATGCACAAACACAAACACACACACACACCAGGACCCTCTGATGTATCATGTAATAACCCACGTCTCTGAGCCTCTCAGTGTCTCCAGCTGTAAGTAAGTATTTACAGTAGTATTTTATTTTAAATGTTAAAAAAATACCAACTTTTTGGGAGATCTTGGTCAACTTAACCGTTAAGTGATGAGACACCAAAATCATCCACGTGTCCCCAGTAGATTATTGACTCTGGTGCTACATGCTAACACTTTAGCATGCACTGTGTTGAGTGATAGTTGGCTCCATGCTAACACTTTAGCATGCACTGTGTTGAGTGATAGTAGGCTCCATGCTAACATGTTAGACTACACTGTGTTGAGTGATAGTAGGCTCCATGCTAACACTTTAGCATACCCTATGTTGAGTGGTAGTAGGCTCCATGCTAACACTTTAGCCATACACTGTGTTGAGTGATAGTAGGCTCCATGCTAACACTTTAGCATACACTAGGTTGAGTGATAGTAGGCTCCATGCTAACACTTTAGCATACACTGTGTTGAGTGATAGTAGGCTCCATGCTAACACTGTAGCCTAAAACATGCAAATGAATCATCATGGATTCCATCCAAAAATAACTTCAATAAATGATAAACTATTCAGGACAATATATTCTGATATATTACAGAAAATCAGGCAGAATATTTTAACCACCTGATTCTGACAATCAATCAGCTGATGCTCACTGTAATGATTTGTTGAGGAGTAAACCCTATATATTACTATGTTGGGGAACCATTAGTGACTGACAGTCATGAAACAGTCTGGAAATGTGTTGCTCTCCAGTTAATACACCGCAGAGGCTGCCAAGATGTGTTTGGGATAATGCAAACATCAATTAATAATGGCAGACACAGTTTCATAACAATATCAGCCATGAACTACGAACCCACAGAGAGAGAGAGAGAGAGAGAGAGAGAGAGAGAGAGAGAGAGAGAGAGAGAGAAATCAAGAGCATGAGATGGAGAGATGAAGATAAAGACAGAGATGGAAGAAAGCAAGACAGAGAGAAAGAGAAAGAGAGAAGGAATAAGATTGGAAGAGAAATGTGTTGCTGCTCTGGTTCAAATTGAGTGTAAAAACTACATAAAATAGACAAAGTTCAACAAAAAGAATGAACTTTAATAGCAGAAGATTTCTCTTCCTGTGAGGACTTCAAGTGTAACTTGTTTTGTTCACAGGAAGTGAGTAAAGTTAGCTAACAGCTAACAGCTAACAGCTAACGTTGTGCTGTTGATTTATAATGGACTTCACTAATGATGAAGACTGAGATGTGGCTTTACTAACCTACAGGCCGTAGAATAAAACCTTTGGATTACTAACAGGTCTACCTTCATACTGGGATGATGCTAACCACCTACAGTTACTTAGCATGTTAGGGTGTTGAAACATTGGGAGCTTAGCCCAGCCCAGAAATCTAGAACCATTTTCAAGTTATTTCAGAGTAAAATGAATGTAAGATGTGAGACACTGTGCTCTACCAGAAGGTTCAGTCAGGTGTCGGCTGGCTTTCACAACATGAAATCAAAATAAACAAAATGAGAACAATCTGAGTTCTCAACTTCGTTATGTTTTTCAGCAGCAGGAGTAAAACCCTCAGAAAAAATAAGAGCCTTGACGTTGATGAAGCAGTCATATGCTAGATTGTATGTTTCCAATTCTTTGTTCAATTTTGAAAAGTGACCAACCCTGGTCTCATAGCTTCTGCTTCTATTGTGTGACAAGGGCTCCTTTTAAACGGTGACGTACTGTGTTAATGTCACGGTTGAGCAGTGACCTATAGCTCCACCCTGCAGTATTGTACTTCTGTCAGCACCCCATCCCACACAGAACGCCAGGCCCCGCCCACCCCAGCCACTGCTTGGCCTGGGGAACCACGGCTAGGCACACCCTTAGTGACATCGTCCGCCGCGTTGCCTCGACAGCCGGTAGACAGTCCACCTCCCACGGCAAGACGGCAGGAAACCGTGGGGAGCACGGTGGCTTTCAACAGAAGCAACAGGAGAACAAAGCAACACAACCAGGAACACCTGAAGACAGGAGAGTTCAAAAGAACCGAATCAGTTAAGTGAGTGAGTTGATTCGACTTGCACACGCAACTGAATCGATTCAGCAGCGGTTATAGCAGCGCCAGAAAAATCACCAGTTAATTTATTAAACAACAAAATCTGTTGTCAATGTGTCCAGAATACATCGCTACATTATTACATTGGCCTTGTTCACGATCCAATATGACTCCTTGATCCGGAGGGTACGTGGAAGTCTAGTCTCTCTCGTTCATCAGATCACATGAACTGCTTGCCTGTTTAGCTTAGTTAGTAGAACATCAGACTTGCTGAGGGTTGTAGGGTCAAACCTTATATAGTATTAGTTATCACCTCACTGTCAATTTTTATTGGTGAATCATAGTGAGTCGATTCACTTCCATCAGACAGCTCGAAAGAATCGAGTTAGTTAAAGAGTCGGTCTTCCCATCACTACTCTCCAATCGAAGTAGCAGCCAACATGAACACCAGGACACGAGCTCCAATGCAACTGGACACAGACTGAAAGGGACTGGTGCAGGGCCTCAGCCAATCACTGCTCCTCTCCTGATTAACAAGATGGCTACAGCTGAGCCCAATTAGCCCCGCCTCACACTACTACCCCTACTACCCCCCGACCACGATACTCCTCTTCTTCTCCTCTCCTGTCAAGATTCAAGATTCAAGAACTTTATTAGTCACATACACATGCAGGATGAGCAGTGAAATGAAAAGTGGCAATGCTGCCAATTGTGCAAAAAAACAACAATAAAATAAAAAGTAACTACAATAAAATATTTAACAACTCTCTCTCTCTCTCTCTCTCTTCTCTCTCTCTCTCTCTCACAAAATGCGCAGTGTGAAGTAGATCTGCTGCTTGAATGACACACTGAGGACCCTACTTGCGTTTTAGATCAACAATATATTATTTTCGAGGGTTTTAATGCGTCAGATTATTATTTTTTTTTTCATCCAGGGCTATTCATAAAACATCCTCGGACGCCCAGGCCGAACGACGCCTATGCCCGTAGCCTTTCCACCTCATTACATAAGAACCAGAGGCTGGGTTTATTTGAAGAGCGAATTGTGGAGGTGCTGCTCTGGGCTTCCTGGTACCAGACACATCAATTAATAATGACAGACACAGTTTCATAACAATATCAGCCATCAACTATGAATGGAGAGAGAGAGAGAGAGAGAGAGAGAGAGAGAGATGGGGAGAGGGACAGAAAGAGTCAAAGACAAAGAAATTAAGAGCATGAGATGGAGAGATGAAGATAAAGACAGAGATGGAAATTGAGGGAAAGCAAGACAGAGAGAAAGAGAAAGAGAAAGAAAGAGAGAGAGACATGGACATAAAGGGAGGTGAATATAGAGAGACAGAAAGAAAGAGAGTCAGAGGAGAGAAGAGGCAGAAGGTTAGGAATGCAGAATGTGTGAGGGTCTATTCTCCGTCCCAGCAGGGGTCCTGGGGTGTTGATGTACAGCGGGGCTGAAGGTCCTGGCCGTCCTGCAGAGCATGAACCCAAAACCACCACAACACTGATACACAAGTAAAATCTACTAACTAGGTATACATGTGCTTCAATCAGTCAAGTAATATGGAACTGATATGATCAATTTTGTGTCTTTCACAAAGAAATATTACTAAACATTTTGATTTATCATAAAAAATAAAATTGATTAAATATTCATTCTAAATCGAGATGCATTTTTAAAAAATGTCCACAATTCTGGAAAATTCTGAAAGTAAGTAAAGATTTGTGTACCTGTAGTAGATTTGTGCATCTTAGACTTGGACCAACTCATACATGCTTTAGAAGACTGAACCAGAGCAACGCAGCACTTCCTTCTAACTCACCGGTAACGTAACTGACGTCTTTACAGCCTAGAGATGAATGGAAGCTGATCTCAGTTGTAATATTTGTACGGCGAGGCAGACGACATGTTTTATGCTGCTACTTCCTACTGTGCTGATCATTCCTTTTACTTTTTATTTATTAATTATTATTATTATTATTATTATTATTATTGTTATTATTATATTAAGAATCTGTTCTTAATGACTTGCCTGGTAAAATAACAGTTGAATAAAAAATAAAAAACCCTATATAATATTAACAACAGAGAAATAAAACACAAACAAAGGGCTACAAGAATGAACAATTGTAGACAGAGAGAAGGACATACGGAGCAACAACAAAGAAAGAGAATGACAGATGGAGAGGACAGACAGACAGACAGACAGACAGACAGACAGATAGATAGAGAGATAGATAGATAGAAGTAGTGGTGGGTGTGATGTTAGGATGTGTGGTGGATGTGTGGTGAGTGATTGTTGATGGGAAGTATTTGTATGGATCTGCTTTGAATTATTGATGATATTTGTGTAAACAGCATTAGGAGAAACAAACAAACAAACAAACAAACAGTCAGAAAAAATGAATAGATCAATGAGTAAATAAATAAACAGAAAATTGAGAAAGAGGGGAAAGAGAGATCGATAACTATGCTGATAATTCCCATAAGGCTCGGCTACAGGTGCTTCTGTCTTGGTAACTCGGCTTTTGGTAAACTGTTTTAAAATGTCATGTTTGCAACTTTGTAGAAAACCTCGAGACTTTCAGGGACTGCAACCGGTTTGTTTTTCTCTCTGTTTTATTGTAATCTTGGTTGTGTTTTTATCCTGTGATTTTAATGTAAAGCGTCTTTGAGTACCTATACAAATAAAATGTATTATTATTATTATTATTATTATCATCATCATCATTTATATTATTATTATTATTATTATTATTATTATTACCTCCAAACACTACTGAATCCATGTGACATTTCTCTCCAAGCCCTGGTTCGCTTGCTGTTAGGCAGTGTGACCCAAACTAACTCTTCCTCTAAACGTTTCACACCCATAAAGTGTCATACTGCCTGAACTGGGGAACTTCTGGCTTTGACACTGATGAAAAAAAAAATGCAAACCAGGGTTGCATTCAGCTGACGTTCAAATCCCATTTGTACCTTGCAATTGGACGGGAAAGGGCAGGTTATCAGGCAGGGACCCAGCTGGGAGCACACAGCTAGACGCTAGAGAACATGGATAGAAACACGTCATGCTACATATCTAGTTACATGACTGTAGTTCAGGCGCTGTGGACACGTCAGCACCTTATAAGCCTTCAGATCGAAAGCCCAACCCGGGTAGCCGGTAGGTAGCGCCTTGCTCTATGCACTGAGCTACACCGGGAGGGGAGCCGCTAACCCTGCCGATCCGCTACACAGGATCACACCCACATATTACACAACACTTCACCGCGTTCTCTTTCATGCTCTGCCCGGCGTGAGGCGGTGAAGCCGGAGCCTCTCATCTCGGTGTGGTGCTGACTCTGTCTCTGCTGCAGGTTGGCCCGGGTCCACCGACTCAGCAGGGCCAGGTGACCGGGTGTAGAGACCGCCGAGGGACGAACGGGGTGTGGAAACATGTGGGGAGACGCACATGCAACGTGGACACACACACACACACACACACACACACACACACACGTACACATGTACAGTGTACACGCAGACACACACACACATACATTACACAGCCACTCCCCTATATCGCCCACTTTCTCTCTCTTTCTCACACACACACACAGACACACACAGACACACACACAACACACACCTGCTGTATCTCCAAGGGTGGAAGTAACAGATTGCAGTTACTCTCGTTACAGTAACGGAGTACCTTTTTGTGTACTCAGTCAGTATAGTTTTACTTTACTTCATCCCTTTTGTTTGGCACATCAGGAAAATATGTACAAATATGATCAAATTTGTAGCGCTGTGCAAGGAAGACCAAAGAATCGAATCGGCTCGACTGACTTCCTGTTATTGATTTGATTTAGTATTTGTTACATATTTCGGTTACAGAAAGAAAGAGAATCAAAAAATAAAAACAACAACTGGATAACTGACCAATCGTAGACGACGTGACGTCACGTTGAAATATTTCCAGTTTGATATCAGAAAATGTTTCATGGATTTTGGTGTCAGCCAATCAGAATCAAAGAGCAAGGGCTTCTTTCTAGACCGACGATCAACAATCATACAGGAGAAATCCATCAGAGAGAGGAGAGAGACCACCGACAGTAGATAGACCAGAATGCAATGCAGTAGCCGAGATAGACCAGAATGCAATGCAGTAGCCAAGATAGACCAGAATGCAATGCAGTAGTTACTTAGCATGCTGTATGCTAAGGTGTTAGCATGCTACCAGACAGAGCTATCTACCGGAGACACAGAGAGGATTCTGGTGTCAATCCTCTCGTCAGATACCAGGTAAGGTGACCAATGGGACAAACTCCCAAAAACTCAATGTAGTCCTTTTATTCTCACTTTCTCCCACTATCTCACACACACACACACACACACACACACACACACACACACACACACACACACACACACACACACACACACACACACACACACATACACACCTCCCTTCACCCCTGTATCCTTTCCACCTCATTACATAAGCACCAGAGGCTGGTTTATTTGAAGAGCCCATTGTGGAGGTGCTGCTCTGGGCTTCCTTGTACCAGACACACGGCTCTGGATCGCCTGACCGTGAAGGGAATCTGAGCTATTTTCACTTCAAACATTAGCCGGGAAACACACCTTGGAAACCAGCTGCACTTTGTGTGTGTGTGTGTGTGTGTGTGTGTGTGTGTGTGTGTGTGAAAGAGAGCGAGAGGAATGTGCTGCGTTAGAGAACAGAATCAGATTATTATATTTGCCAAGTACAATAAATGTACAGAAATTTGTCTTGGTGGTGTTTCTGCACACCAGTAACCAACAGGAGATTAACAGGGCTGGGGGGGGTGGGGGGGGCAGGTGAACACATGGGGCAGACAGGAAGCTATACATATCACTACAACTCAGTCAAGCTTTCAGACAACATGGGAATACAGCAAGGCTGCAGTAGAGGAGGTGTGAATGCTGAATGTCAACAGTGTGTTGGACCAATACACCGTGATGTAGTTGTATTGAAAAATCTTTATTTATTGGTGACAAAGACGTTTTCTGAAGCCGCTCTTACCGTCCTTTTCACCCTGGCACTGTTGAGATCTTTAGAGAGGTCAGAATCACTTCGATTGCCAAGTACAGTAACTGAACAGGGATCAGTCTTGGTGCCACTGGTGCAAATTGACAACCGTTTTTAATGGTACATGCAGTATTGAGAACAAAACATCACATACAGAAAGGGGACGGTTATCGCATCCCAACACGAGGCTGGAGATTTTTTTGTTTTTGAAGTTTTTGAAAGTACAAAAAGGGGCGTTTGGTTTATGAATCACAAAAACAAAACAACCTAAACTTTCCCTTCATCAGGCCTGTTTTTTTATGACCAATGGTATCACTATAATATTCCCATAATATTTGTAAAGGGTCTTATAGTGTGTCTGTGATACTCAATAGTGACTGTATCCTTCTTTATGGTATTTTTTACCTCCTGTGGTTTGACTGTAATGTTCGTGAAGGGAGTTTAACATGTCATCGGTATCACTATCATATTCCTACAGGGACTTGTTGTTGTATAAAGTGACATTATTGTACTTTATGGTATTGTTTATGGTCTATGGTATCACTATAATACTCCCATAATACTCCTGTGATATTTGTAGAGTAGCTAGCCTATAATTATGCCGCTGTGGATTGATAAATGTCGACTCTAATGTCTATAAAACCAGATCATTTAAAGGTTGAGGGGATGCCGAAACATTTACGAAGGCTCCATAAATAAAACAGTTAATGTCTTAAACTCAAATGGTGCGCACTCTTAGTAAATCACATGTGGGTTTTCCCTCCCCAGCATCTGTCCGGCTGCATAAACTCCTCCGTCTCCATGGAACGGAGCAGAGGCCGGCGCTAACCGGGCTGGATGGGCTTTTAATGTGTTTTAATGGAACATAATGAGACGGCTGCTGGGAGACGTTTTCCACCAGGAGGCTCACCTAGAACCACACACACACACACACACACACACACACACACACACACACATAACAGTTCTGGTTAAGATTATTGGCATGATAATATATCTTCTGAAATAATTGGAAATTGAAACAACTTTCGGTCTTCACACATTCATCTATCGATTTACAACAACACATGATCAAACAATATGAATAAAAAAAATGTTTCAAAATTGAAAAGTGGCCATGGACATGATTATTGGCCCTGAAGAACAATTAATTTAAATGTTGTTGGAGGAAATAGATTCTCCTTTGCAGCGTAATTCAACGCCCCTGTGGCAGGTGGCAGGTGCCCACATGGTATAGATGAACCAATAATAGACAGTCTGCTCTGCCTCCCTGGTCGTCTGTGAAACTAGTGAAGAGGAAAGAGGAAAACTATTGTCGCCCAACAGAAGCGTTCACAAGAGACCTTGGTACTCCAGTTTCCACAGTTCACAAGTTAGCTGCTCAGGGACTTGTTAAGAACCTTCCAGGACGTGGTGGTAAGAGGAAAACTGATCCCAGATGTCGTCGAAGCCACTGTGAAAACACCTCGCATGACATCCAAACACTTCAAAGTCATGGGTCCTCCAGCAGGACAACGACCCGAAGCACACATCCAGTCCCCAGTTAGGAATGTCCTAAATGTTTCTGTTTTTCTGGAGAGAGAATAATTCAATAGCCAGTTATTGGTGGCATTTGTGATTCCCACAGTTATTAGACAGTGATGATAATATTTATCCTCCGGCCCTCCGTAACCATGGCAACAACCAGGGGAAGAGAGAGAGAGAGAGAGAGAAGAGACAGAATCCCACTTCTTGTTAGACTGAGAGATGAAAAGATATTCAAGACTTTAAAAAAATAAAATAAAATAAGCATGATATATCCTGAGTTTAACATCTTAGTTTAACATCTTAGTTTAACATCTCTTAGTTTAACATCTTAGTTCAGCATCTTAGTTTAACATCTTAGTTTAACATCTTAGTTTAACATCTTAGTTCAGCATCTTAGTTTAACATCTTAGTTTAACATCTTAGTTTAACATTTTAGTTTAACATCTCTTAGTTTAACATCTTAGTTTAACATTTTAGTTTAACATCTCTTAGTTTAACATCTTAGTTTAACAACTTAGTTCAGCATCTTAGTTTAACATCTAGTTTAACATCTTAGTTTAACATCTTAGTTTAACATCACTTAGTTTAACATCTCTTAGTTTAACATATTAGTTTAACATCTTAGTTTAACATCTAGTTTAACATCTCTTAGTTTAACATCTTAGTTTAACATCTTAGTTTAACATTTCTGAGTTTAACATCTAGTTTAACATCTCCGCAACCCACACACTTCTAGAAAACACACACACACACACACACACACACACACACACACACACACACACACACACTCTCTCTCTCCCCTCTCTCTCTAATTAACAGCAACTCAGTGTCTGTTTCCTCAGTTGTGTAGTTTCATTTCTTCTATTTGTAAACGTTCAAGTTTTATAATAGGGTACTGAAACCATTTGGCAATATGGGTTCTCTTTCAACTGAATTGAACTGAACTGAGAGAGAGAGAGAGAGAGAGAGGGGGGAGAGAGAGGGGGAGAGGCGACACTGCTTGACTTGCTGACTTGCACGCCCGGTTCCTCCTCTCTCTCTCTCTCTCTCTCTCTCTCTCTCTCTCTGTCAGTGTACCGGCTGCCGTTGGTCTAGTCGACGCGTCTGCGGTCTCCAGACTGTTTAAGGTTTCTTTCTGATTATTTCTAATGGACGATGTTTGGGAAGGTGACGGGGAGCCGGGACGGTGAATGTAAGTGATGCAACCCCTCAGCGTGTTTCGTTTGGTGTTCTCTGTTTTATCCTCTTATTCACAGAAACGATCACCTGCTGTACTGTAGGTTATATGGATGAGAGAGAGAGAGTGGCACTGAATATGTACTTTATACTTCAGCCTACATCATGTGCTTTACACCACATTGTCTGTGTACCTTTAGGAAAAATAACTAGTTATCCTATAGTATAGAGAAGGATATACAAATACAATACAATACTATACAAATATCACGGCAAAACGACAAGTTCCTATAGGAATATTATAGCGATAGGGGATAGGGGATAGTACAAAAAATCTTAAATAAAATACTATAGAATACGTTAGGGTCGTTATAAATACACCATCGAGTAAGAAGCACAGACGCACTTTAAATCATTAGGAATACTATAGAAATATGACAGCGATACAAATACGACAGAGTATGATACTGTCACTATAAACTCGCTACTGAGTACCATAGACATACTATAAATCATTATGGTGTATTATAGCAGTACCATAGTAGATAAATAATACCATAGAGCAGGACACGGTCACTATAGACTCGCTGTTGAGTATTATAGACATACTATAAGTCACTCTAGGAATATTTCAGGTATAGTACAGCAATATAATAGCGATACTATCGGAGATTAAAATACCCTAGATCATGATAAGGTACTATAGACATAGTATAGGTCACTATAGGAATATTATAGAAATGTTATAGTGATTTCGTAGTATCTATCTATCTATCTATCTATCTATCCTATCTATCTATCTATCTATCTATCTATCTATCTATGTATGTATGTATGTATGTATGTATGTATGTATGTATGTATCTATCTATCTATCTATCTATCTATCTATCTATCCATCTATCTATCTATCTATCTATCTATCTATCTATCTATCTATCTATCTATCTATCTATCTATCTATCTATCTATCTATCATCTATCTATCTATCTATCTATCTATCTATCATCTATCTATCATCTATCTATCTATCTGTCTATTTTCTTGAACCCGTTTTGCTAGTAAGATCCCTCCTGGCAAAAGGCTGTTTGTCACAGCAGCATTAGGTCAGTATGTTAGCCTGTTCACATCCCATAATGATCAGCCAGACATGTTCTGTTATGAGACTCACAAGAAAACTATTAACTCCGATGTATGTTCTTCTGTCTATTTGTACTCCGGATTCAACACATCTTAGCATTGTGATGTCATCACATCCGTATTGCGTAATAAAGAGTCAGAGGGGTCTAATGTATCCAGCACACACAGCAGGGTGACTGGGGAGCGTGTTACCAAGTCAAACCAAGTCAAATGTGTATGAAAATGGAAGACCATGTGAACTGGTGAACTGGCAGCGCGGCGTGTCGGGGCTTCGCCTGCACACTGTTAATAAATCATGAGGTCAAACAACAAAATCAGCCACTTGTCACCGAGCGTCCCCGGGCTTCACTCTACTCAGGACCAGACGGTTCTCCAGGCTTCAGACGGGGCAGAACCATTCTCCCTGCTAGTTTCAAGTTTCAGGTTTCTATCGTCACGTCAGTTTACACAAGTAAAGACAGTGAAATCCTTTGGTGCAGAACTCCTCAACAGTGTTATAAAGCTATAGGTGCTATAAAAGAACCTTTCAGAAAGTGGTTTATACTGGATTGAACCATTCTCAGATGGTTCTACACAGAACCGTTACGATATGCTCCAAAACAGCAGCATTCAAGGAACTTCTTTGAGTCAGAAGAACCCTTGAAGATCCCTTGAAGAACCCTTGAAGAACCTTGTTCCTCTGTATGTTCTGTGTGATCTCCATGGTGACAGGTGTCACAATCAGATCCTCTGTTCTTCCTACAGGATTCTTCCTTTCAACGCCGACGGTCGTGATATTAAAATGAGTCGAATCTCTTTCTCTTCTGCACTCTTTCCCTCCCTCTCTCTGTTTGCTGCATCTCTCGTCTCCTCTCTCCTGTCTCATGTCTCCTCTCTCTCCTCTCTCTCTTCTCTCTCCTTTCTCTTCTTCTCTCTTTCCTTCACCTTCTGTATCCTTTGTATAGATGGTTGTAGTCTTATTATGGGTGAAATCCTTCCCTCCTCTCTCTTCTTCTGTCACTCTCCTCTCTTTTCTTCTCCTTCTCTTCTCTCTCTCTTTTTCTCTCTCTTTTCTTCTCTCTCTCTTGTCGTGGCAATTTAAGTCAATTGCACTTTGTCTAGTTGGTGAGATCAGCTCAATAAAGCTATAACACAATATTCGTCAGAGACTTAAGTCTCTTAGGCCTTTAATGCTTGCAAGCAGAGCTGAAACCACACACACCGAGGTGTCTGCAGAATGAGCTCCCGAATTCAGTTCCTCAGATACATTTATACACATGACTGGTGTAAGGGGTGTTGCAAATCTCCTTCAGTCATGGGGTCTTTCTAGGACAATCCTGAGACTAGACTAGACTGTTAGAGCAGGTACAAACTCCATGTTACATAGACATGTCATTATGTTAATATGACTAAGTCAGCATGATATCTCTAATGTATACATGTGTCTTCCCCTCCTATCTGATTGAAGGTTAGTTAAACAATCATGCACAGTCCAATCATCATGACACCAAGATCTACTCATCTTTGAGATTTCCCAAGTAAAGAACATACACACATTCCTCTGATCTCAGTAGGTTTCCACTGAGTGTGACCATACTTATACATACACATTAAAACACACTTACATTATTATTTTCCATAACGCTGGGCTCTAGATTGGTGGAAACGCCGGTTCTTAAGGTCAGCTGGTTCCAGTGCTCAGCACCGACTCGGGCCCGGCTTGTGAACGACAGGAATGAACCAAACGGGAAGAAGGGGGAGTTGAAGTGTAGAGAATACTTTTGAGTGGATATACAGACGTCTTACTATATATTTTTGGAGAAATTAATTTTTTTTATATGTAGATAGATTGTGTGGCGCTACAATAAATGGAAATTACTGCCGGGCCAGAAATTGTTTTCCCTGGGCCACTACTGGCCCACGGGCCGCCAATTGCTGATCCCTGGCATAGATGGTCATAATATTACTACAAGCAAACCCATCCTCTCCTCTCTCCCCCTTTCTTTCTCTCTCTCAGTCTCGTCTCTCCTCAAACCCCCCCCCCCATATCTATTCTAATAAATCGATGTAGTATTACTAAGTGTACTCCCCACCCCCCCACCCCCCAACCACCCTGACCCCCCACCCCTCCAACCCGGGCTCTCCATTGTATTGAAGTATTTCCGACCTCATAGGAAAGATAATCTGTGCAGTTTTAGCTCCGACCTTGAAGGCAGAAGGATGAGTGTGGTTAGCTAAGAGCCCCAGCTTTATTTACCCACCGGCTCCTTTTACCCCCCCATTACCCCCCATCAGCCCCCATCCACCCCCAGATGGATCACTCTCCTCTCTCTTCTCGTCCACCGATTCCCTGCAGAGTACAAGACTGGTACACCCGTAAAAAGACTGTGTTATTCTGGGGTGTTTCATCATCAGCACAGCACATGATGTTCTCACACATAGAACAAGTTGTGTTGCAACAAGTGAACTTTTCTAATACGCTACTTTACAATGCATTAGAATACTCAGATTACTTTTTGTAGTAACTAGTAACTTAACACGTCCTGTACATCGGTACTTGTCATGGCTGACAAAACGAATGGTGGTTTTACTGGTTTTGGTTTTAAAACTAGTAACTTAACACGTCCTGTACATCGGTACTTGTCATGGCTGACAAAACGAATGGTGGTTTTACTGGTTTTGGTTTTACTGGTTTTACTGACCTCAAGTGTGTTTGGGCGAGGATTGAGATTTACTGGCAGAGTAGCAGAATAACAGAGTAACAGAGTAGCAGAGTAACAGAGTAGCAGAGTAACAGAATAGCAGAGTAACAGAGTAACAGAGTAACAGAGTAGCAGAGTAACAGAGTAGCAGAGTAGCAGAGTAACAGAGTAACAGAGTAACAGAGTAGCAGAGTAACAGAGTAAACAGAGTAACAGAGTAACAGAGTAACAGAGTAGCAGAGTAGCAGAGTAACAGAGTAACAGAGTAGCAGAGTAGCAGAGTAACAGTAACAGAGTAGCAGAGTAACAGAGTAACAGTAACAGAGTAACAGCGTAGCAGAGTAACAGAGTAACAGAATAACAGAGTAGCAGAGTAGCAGAGTAGCAGAGTAGCAGAGTAACAGAGTAACAGAGTAACAGTAACAGAGTAACAGCGTAGCAGAGTAACAGAGTAACAGAGTAACAGAGTAGCAGAGTAACAGTAACAGAATAACAGAGTAACAGAGTAGCAGAGTAGCAGAGTAGCAGAGTAACAGAGTAACAGAGTAACAGTCACCAGGCTGACACTGGGCAGAGATGGTCAAGGTGTTGTGTATCCATAGAGGCCCAGATCAGTAGATCAGTATCGACCTGCTGGTTGGAGCCGGTCTTGATTTATTTTACTGTCTGTAGTAAATTATTAATCAATAATTTCTTTATTCTTCAGCTCTGAATTTCTCTCTCATATTCCAGTTAATGTCACTGGTTACAGTGCTGGATGAACACCTCCATCCTATCATAGCACATTATGGACACACACACACACACACACACACACACACACACACACACACACACACACAGTCAGGTGTAGCAGGCATGGTCAGGGTTCAGTTGTTTTATTTTCCTGTGTTTCTGTCTGTTGGTCTGCTGTAATCAGAGTCAATTAGCTGAAGGAGAGGACAGGAGGGGAGATGAGAGGAGAGATTGGAGGAGAGGAAAGGAGAGGAAAAGAGGGGAAAGGAAAGGAGAGGAGAGGAGAGGAAGTGAAGAACTCAGGGAGGAGAAGGGTTGGTTGATGGAGGGAGGGCGACCAGGAGAAATAAGAGGAGAGGTCTGAGGGACAAAGGGGAGGTGTTGCTCCGTCTCAGGTCTTATCTCTGAGAGTGTAATTGCTCTCCAGAGGAGGTTTGATAAGCACTTAGGAGCCTCGGTGGTTCAAGTAATCACTGTGATTAGAGGCTCGTCCCTGCAGCCACCGGCTGGAGCAGCAGCATGGCACTGCACGGCCACACGACATAACATGATATGACATGACATGACATGACATAATATAACATGACATGCCATAACATGCCATAACATGCCATAACATAACATAACATAACATAACATAACATGTCCCACGGTGTCCTGCAGCAGCGAGAGAGTGTGTATTTATATGGGTGTAAAATAAAGCCTCATCCCTGTCAACCTGCTGAGACACACGTGATCAAAATGCCTTGCATGGCATAAAATGTGGATGCTAGATGCGGATGCTACTTTGCCCTAGAAAGTAAATCAGCAAAGGTGATGTTTTTCTGTGAGACAGTGAGGATGACTGTTAGGAGAGGCCCTGAACGCATCACTTTACTGTGTGTGTGACTGAGAGACTTAAAGGAACACACCTTTAAGTTTTTGGGAGATCGGCCATAAGACACCAAAATCATCCATGTGTCCCCGGTAGATAATTCACTCCGGTGCTCCATGCTAACACTTTAGCATGCACTATGTTGAGTGATAGTAGGCAACTAGCATCAGTGAGAAAATGAGAACATGTATGAAGGAAATATGATACAAAATGTTTTTTTAGAACTGGCAGGAACGATTTGCTCTGTTAACATAGGAAGTGAAGGTAGTGGGCGATGGGAGACTGTACAGCTAAGAATCACTATGCAGCAGATGAATACATGGTTGCTCATCTGAAATAGTGTTAGCATGGAGCACTGGAGCCAATGATCTACCGGGGACACATGGATGAGTTCAGTGTCTCATCACTTAATGGATAAGTTGACCAACGAGCAAATCCCCCCAAAACTTGGTGTATTCCTTTAAATCTGTCAGTCACACACACGGTAAGGTGAGTCACACACCCTAATTGGTGGACAGGTGGATCAGATTTTGTCCAATAGTGAGGCTGGGAAACATCAGCCTGCTCGACTCGTCTAATTGGATAATTGTTCTAGAGATACTGAGAGGTGTCATGGTTCTGGTCTCTAATTGGTGTGATGAGTCATAGCGGTCGAGGGGAACGGTGGTTTGGTTCGCACCCTCTCAGAGAAACACACACACACACACACTGACACACACACACACACACACACACGCACGTCAAGGTCTTTGAAAAGAGCCCGTCGTGGGCGATTCAGCTTCTGTTTTCCCTGTTAAGACCTCATTAGCATTGGTGGTGACGCCCCCTGCCAACCGCCTGCTCATTTGTTGTCATGTCGATAAGACAAGTATTTGTTTACCCAAATGTCCTTGGCCAAGTTTCTTCCCCCCCCCGCAGTACAAACACTATAAACCTTCCTGTTTCACTTTTTACTCTGTTCTCTATTCTACTGTTGATCTCTATTCTATTCTGTTCTATTAAATTCTATTGCCAGAATAGAATGAAATTCTGTAATCATTCAGGTTATTCTACTGTGTAAGTACTCTGTTCTACTTTATTCTTACGTAGGTACTCTGTTCTACTTACTCTGTTCTACTTTATTCTACTGTGTACGTACTCTGCTCTACTTTATTCTACTGTGTACATACTGTGTTCTACTTTATTCTACTGTGCACGTACTCTGTTCTACTTTATTCTACTGTGTATGCACTCTGTTCTACTTTATTCTACTGTTGGTTGGTAGTTCCAGTGTTGCTGTGACATCAGAGACTTCATTACGTTGGCCTGTTTCTGATTCATCCCAGTAGAAAAGCAGTAAAGAGCATTAATAAGAATTAGCAGAAAGACTGTTTCTGGTGTCAGGTGTCAGGTTTCAGGTGTCAGGTTTCAGGTGTCAGGTTTCAGGTGTCAGGTTTCAGGCGGTGTGTCGATGTCACAAATCAAAGCTAAACAATTTCATTTCCTGATTTATATCTCAATCATTCTGCCCTGAGCCCAAACTGAAGGTCTGAGTCTGTATTGTTAGTGAAAAAGTAAACATTTTTAAAAAAGTAACAAAAATCCTTCCCGTACCTTTATACTGTATATACTATACACCGATCAGCCACAACATTAAAACCACTGACAGGTGAAGTGAATATCATTGATTATCTCGTTAGAATGGCACCTGTCAAGGGGTGGGATATATTGGGAAGCAAGTGAACAGTCAGTTCTTGAAGTTGATGTGTTGGAAGCAGGAAAAATGGGCAAGCGTAAGGATCTGAGCGACTTTGACAAGGGCCAAATTGTGGTGGCTAGACGACTGGGTCAGGTCTTGTGGGGTGTTCCCGGTCCTACAATGGGCAGAGCGTCGGAACTGGACCATGGAGCGATGGAAGAAGGTGGCCTGGCCTGATCAATAACGTTTTCTTTTACATCATGTGGACAGGCCGGGTGCATGTGCGTCGTTTACCTGGGGAAGAGATGGCACCAGGATGCACTATGGGAAGAAGGCAAGGTTTCTGCTGGGAAACCTTGGGTCCTGGCATTCATGTGGATGTTAGTTTGACACATACCTACCTACCTAAACATTGTTGCAGACCAAGTACACCCCTTCATGGCGACGGTATTCCCTGATGGCAGTGGCCTCTTTCAGCAGGATAATGCACCCTGCCACACTGCAAACATTGTTCAGGAATGGTTTGAAGAACATGACAAAGAGTTCAAGGTGTTGACTTGGCCTCCAAATTCCCCAGATCTCAATCCGATTGAGCATCTCTGGGATGTACTGGAAAAACAAGTCCGATCCATGGAGGCCCCACCTCGCAACTTACAGGACTTAAAGGATCTGCTGCTAACGTCTTGGTGCCAGATACCACAGGACACCTT
This sequence comes from Hoplostethus atlanticus, assembly GCA_034670405.1. Taxonomy (NCBI): domain Eukaryota; kingdom Metazoa; phylum Chordata; class Actinopteri; order Trachichthyiformes; family Trachichthyidae; genus Hoplostethus; species Hoplostethus atlanticus. The sequence continues at coordinate 16,603,409 of JAXDDX010000003.1, forward strand.
CAGAGGTCTGGTGGAGTCCATGCCTCGACGGGTCAGAGGGGGACCTACACAATATTAGGCAGGTGGTTTTAATGTTGTGGCTGATCGGTGTATACCATCAGTCTGTGATGTGTCAGTCGGCTGAGATGCTCCCAGACCATGTCAGTGTCTATCTGTCTGACTCCACCACAGAGTAAGTCTACCCACCTCGATGATAACTCTCTGACTGATGGGTGTGTGTGTGCGTGCTGACAGTCTGACGGCGTGTCTCAATGCACCCAGGGTGTGATGAGGTCATCGATGTCTGCCTGTAAACACCATCAGCCCTGTTAGACACACACACACACACACACACACACACACACACACACACACACACACACACACACACACACACACACACACACACACACACACACACACTTCATCTGAGAGATGTCTCCAGTCTGGAGACAGCAGCACCTGTGGCCAGCATTAGAGCAATTTCAGAAGGTCGATAACCATCTCCTCCTCTTTCTCCTCCTCTTTCATTCTCTCTCTCTCTCCTTCTCTTTCTCCTTCTCTCTCTCGCTCTCCATTGCTTTCTCTCTCCATCTATCACTGAATAAATCATTAAGCGGTGGCTAAGGCAGTATCCAACAGCTCTAACCTGTTAGATACTGCCTTAGCCACCGCTTAATGAGGCCTGTAACTGGAAGGTTGCTGGTTCGAATCCCTGGCCTGATGTCGGTGGATCATCTGTCTTTAGATTCCCGGCCTCAGAAAGTTTTAGTAGGCCGCCCTGCCTGATCTAAATCCTTCTGCAGGTGACAGATAGACTCTTGAAGCAGCTGCTGGCTTGTATTTTTAGAAGTGTCTGCCTGTAAAACAGTGATAAAAGAACAAGCAGGGCTGAACCAGATTCAGCCCAGAATCACCTGGACCCAATATCAAAGTAGGACAGAGAAGGACCGAGGCCGAGTGAAGCAGTAGCCTTCGTCCCACTGCAAGGAGGGAAACAGATCACATGTCATCCCATAATAAATGTGCATTAAATGTAGCTGCAGCTGCTGAAGGTTGTGAATGTGTGAAACTGTATGGCAAGCCGTTTTAACATTTAACCAGTAGTGGTAATAGCAATTGTAGATATCAACAATTGCTTTCTGACTAGTTAGAATTCCAAGCCAACATATCCATAATGTAATTTTGACTAGTAGTAACTGTCCCTTTTTACCTAATAAATAAAATTACAAGTAAAAATACAATTATGAAATATCTCTATCATGAATCTGGTACAGGAGGGTGTTGTAACCAAGACCATGGATCAAAACCATGTGAGGAACAGTAGAAGAGTTTCAGTCCAAAATGAGATACTCCTTATTTCAAACCGTGACCCTGTCCTGAAAAGAGAGATTATTATTGAAATGACTTCCTAAATAAAGACCTTAAGTGATAGAATCAGTTGTACATTTGAAATAGTAAAGCAATAGACATATTGACATATATACTGTAGTATTTGGATTGTATTGGAAGGTTTTCTATGAGCTGCTGAAAGTTGCTTTAGTTCCTGTATGGATTTGGAACTAGTCCAGATTTAAACTCCTTTCTCTTCCTCCTTTCCCTCGTTTCTCTTCTCTCTTGCTCTCTTTTTTCCCCTTTCTCTCTCTCCATCCTCCTCCTTTCTCCCTCTCTCACTAGAGCTGCTACTATTGATTAATTTGGTAATCAAATACTCTCGATGATTGGATGAAACTTTGGGGAAACCGGGCTGTTGCAGCAGCAGATGGTAAGATAACACGCCAAAGAAAATTAGGATAGAAATAAAAATAGAGCAAATGGAGATTTATGTCAACATACGGAACCGGCAGTTCCAACAATCAGACATAGCCTAATAAGTAGAAATGTTGGATGAAAATGTGCAAATTCAAGCATTAACAGGCTGTGCATATATGTACAGCATATATAAAGGATGTGCAAAAGTACTTATTAAAGGGTCTCCAGGGGGATTTATATTGAATGGTCTGATAAAAAACAGAACTTTTTAAAATGCTTCACTGAGAAAAACAACTTGGCCTTCTTAGTGTCATTTTATGCACTATATAATAAACCTCACCAGCAGGTCATAATAAATACAAATAGAGTATAAAGGCTAAAATAAGAGTAAAGTGATTAGATACTAATACAATGAAAATCAATACTGAACTCAGTCAGTTCAGAGCTCCAAGCGCCGTCAGGCTAGCGGTGATCATGCTGCCGCTACACAACCATTACAACCAGATCTGAGTTGAAGTTTATATTAACATTTGATGCCAGACGTTAATATCCTGCTCGCCTCTCAGCTCTGGGAAGAGTTTCGATATGTTTCAACATGAACACACACGAGAAAAAGACTGAAACATGAAGACAGGAGTTTCAAGGAGGACGATTGAAATCGAGGACTTTTTGGATTGGTGCACCTTGAAGTAGCAATATTACTAATTCCTGGATAGTTCCTGGATAGTCCCTGGATAGTTCTTGGAGAGTTCATGGAGATTTCCTGGAGATTTCCTGGAGAGTTCCTGGATAGTCCCTGGATAGTTCCTGGAGATTTCCTGGAGACTTCCTGGATAGTTCCTGGAGAGTTCCTGGAGAGTTCCTGGAGAGGAGAGTTCCTGGATAGTCCCTGGATAGTCCCTGGATAGTTCCTGGAGAGTTCCTGGATAGTCCCTGAATAGTCCCTGGATAGTTCCTGGAGAGGAGAGTTCCAGGATAGTCCCTGGATAGTTCCTGGAGAGTTCCTGGAGAGGAGAGTTCCAGGATAGTCCCTGGATAGTTCCTGGAGAGTTCCTGGCTAGTCCCTGAATAGTCCCTGGAGAGTTCCTGGAGAGGAGAGTTCCAGAATAGTCTCTGGAGAGTTCCTGGAGAGTTCCTGGATAGTCCCTGAATAGTCCCTGGAGAGTTCCTGGAGAGAGTTCCAGGATAGTTCCCTGGATAGTTCCTGGATAGTTCCAGGATAGTTCCAGGATAGTCCCTGGATAGTTCCAGGATAGTTCCAGGATAGTTCCCTGGATAGTTCCTGGATAGTTCCAGGATAGTTCCAGGATAGTCCCTGGATAGTCCCTGGATAGTTCCTGGATAGTTCCTGGAGAGTTCCAGGATAGTTCCAGGATAGTCCCTGGATAGTTCCAGGATATTCCAGGATAGTCCCTGGATAGTTCCTGGATAGTTCCAGGATAGTCCCTGGATAGTCCCTGGATAGTTCCTGGAGAGTTCCTGGAGAGTTCCTTTGGTGTAAAAACGACTATTGCTGAAATGTTGGAGGAGTAACAGCAAAAGGATTGTGATGTCATCGCCTCTTCCTCCCTGACAAAAAAAGAGAAGGCCTGATTGTGGTTGTTATTCCTCCAGCATGGCGGCGCGCCCCTCGTAACCCCGGTACCCACTCACCAGACGTTTCCAAGTCAGTTCCGCTCCAAAATGATTTACCATGATTTACCCTCAGCACTCTGAGTCTGACTGAGGTATGGCCTCAGCACCCCAGAGAAAAGCCTGTTTGTTATTTTGATGAAATTCAAAAATATACTAAATCAAATTGAGAAGCATTTTAATTCATAAGGGCCTTTTTCTATTCTGGGGAGAAGGAGAGTTTGGGGTTGTATTCCCTGGCCGCTCGTTTCTGCAGTGTAAATCCTGCCATGACAAACGTGGATCCATAAGAAAAACAGAAGTTACTTGGGATTCTGTCTCTCTTTTGACCCGAGATTCATTGTGAGAACGATGCATCAAAGAGTACCAAGGTCTAGAGTCCAGATGGTCAAATGAACATCTGTGCATCTTAACTGATACTGAGTGGAAGCACACGGACAACGTGGGAAGAACAAGGTCTATCTTGGCTACTGCATTGCATTCTGGTCTATCTACTGTGGGTGTAGAAATTGGTCTCTCTCTCTCCTCCGATGGATTTCTCCTGTATGATTGTTGATCGTCGGTCTAGAAAGAAGCCCTCGCTCTTTGATTCTGATTGGCTGACACCAAAACCTGACGGTTACCGTTGATGGTTTAGATCATGAAACATTTTCTGACATCAAACTGGAAATATCTCAACGTGACGTCACGTCGTCTACAATTGGAAGAACAAAACAAACAACTAAATGGACCCAGAAATGCAACGTACATCACTAATAGCTGGATTTCCTGGTTCATTTTCTGAATTTCACTCCTCTTGCGAAACACAAGAAGCTTACGCAGCTCCAACAAAAAGTAATAGTGGTTTACAGTTTTTGGTTTACAGAGATTCAGTGCTTATAAAACTCAGGGTCTGTCTAGTGGCTCAACAAGGACTGAGAGGAGAGGGCGGTTAAGGAGGCGAGTTTAAAACGTTGGACTGGTTTGTCCCATTGTGACCGCATGTCACTCGGCGCAGCAACCCAGAATAGAATCGACCAATCAGACGAGTGAAGACAGAACAGGAAGTGACACAGGAAGCAGCTTCATCCGGGCAGCAGAGCAATACACAGCATGGCAAACACACACACACACACACACACACACACACACACACACACACACACACACACACACACACACAAACACAAACTGCCTCTCTTTCACTCATTCTCTCTCTCTCATACATTTATTACCTGAACTTTTCCTCATGGATCTTGTTCTTCATTTGAGACAAAATAATCTGAAGCATTTTACAGCATCACATCTCTCTCTTGTTTTCTATATTTTGTTGTTGAAGTAGTGAGTTGTTGCTGTGGGCTTTAAATGAAACTTTGAGATTTACGCCAAACTGGGCTGAATTTCTCATTTAATGTGGCACTCTGCAAGATTTTATTGGAGGTGGCGCTCTTTTCTTTGTCTGTTCTGCCACGGTGGCTATCGCTGCTCATGCTAACTACCCAGTTCTTCTTCTGTTGAAACGTAAAACGCATCACTTCCTGTCTCCAGAGGGTTTCTCCCGGTACCGACCTGACACCGGGTGTTGAGAGCAGCAGATGGAGAAGCTTCATGAACTAGAGGTTGATCAGTATTGGGTTGTAGAGATCAGGTTAGCAAAACGGACGTTTATTTATAGGAAATGAACAATCCTGTTGTTAGCAAGTCGTTAGCAGTCTTGGGCGTTAGCTTAGTCGGATATTTGTTCAGGTTCACTTCAGTCACGTTCAAGTTCTGTGTGTGTGGATTCTGTTGGGCGGACGTTCCTGCTAACCCCTGTCTGTCAACACATAGTCCCACCCGCCCACACACACACACACACACACACACACACACACACACACACACACACACACACAGACACAACCACATACATGCCCTAGCCTAGCCAGAAATGCAGACACCCACATGCCTTCTCTCTCTCTCTCTCTCTCTCTCTCTCTCTCTCTCTCTCTCTCTCTGTCTCTCACACACACACACACACACACACACACACACACACACACACACACACAGAAAGCCAGTGGGATTAGTCTGGCAGGCTGTGCCTCAGAAATGAGTGGAGGTTTTCTGCTGCTGCCATCACCCAGCCTGTCATTAAAACTGCTGACACCTCCAGAACGAGCCCTCCGCTGGAATATCATTTATCTGAGGTGCAGTCAGCACCCGGGGACAAAACGCCCTGCCGTGTCAGGGACTTCTGTCAAACCAACATGGCACGCTGCGTTTTAGACGTCAGCTGAGCTGCAGAAATAAGAGGGCAAGCAAAATTAGGTTTTTATCGTGCAGAAAAAAAGTGCAGGGAGCGGTAGGAAACCTGCACACTGTCAGGAATTAAGCATGACAGGTTTCCTATGTGAGGCCAGTTTTATGCATGTACATTTCAGACAGGCGACCATCTGTCATGGAACCCAATGACATCCCTGCTGCCATCCACCAGGGTCAGACAGTAACCCTCTGAACCCCACGTGCCCGCCAGTGATTTTTAACATGCATTTGGTAAAAGAAATTCTCAAATTTATCATCACTAGATCCTGTAACATCGCTGAATGTTTCGGTCGCATCAGGAAAAATAAACACATAAACGCCCTTGGAAGTTCATAAAAGCCCATGAAATATTCCTGTATTCATCCGATATTCACATATGAATGCGACTCCTGTCCCCCCCTGTGATTTATGACCAGGAGGAAGCCTATGACCGGGGGATTCTTCCCAATGCATTCTGGGTGAGAAAACTGCAGCGTTTCTGATCAGAAAAGAAGCGAGTGCGCCTGAAGCAGTGGAAAGTGTTGATACCAGGCAGGCAGCTGGAGGAGAAAATGCCGACTCCACACAAACCACCGGGTCAACAAACACTGAAACAACTGATACTGTAATAAACAGTGGAGGGTGAAGATGGACGGTCGGGCTCCGTCCTCATCCTGACGCCTGTTTCCAGCAGAAGTTAAAACAAATCTTAGTGCTAGAAAATCTGTTTATTTGCCAATATGTAATGCAACTGTATTGTTTCGTAATTCCAAAATGCCCCTAAAAATCAGATGGCGGGGCAAAAGAGATCCTCCCTGCCCTGATGAGATGTTTAGACTGGATCACCAGATCTCACTGTTAGAGCACACAAGTATGTTCACATCACATCCTGTGTGTTGGCTAACGCAGAGGGAAAGGAGTTAGTCATCAGCACACACACACACACACACACACACACACACACACTCTCTCACACTAAGCTCCTCGTTCATTCGTTCCAGACGTAACGAGCCCCGGTGATCTGATCAGAGCCAAATTAAGATTTGGCCAATAAAGCTCTCTGTGGGAAACGTCTCGGGACAACGTGACACTTTTATTGAAGTCATTAGTTTCCCCTGCAGGGCGTCAAGCCGCCCAGCCATGAAATGAACCGGATTAACCACCGGGACCGGGACCTTCTACTGCCTGGCTCTCTGGACTGGTCTGGTCTGGTCTGGTCTGCTTGGTCTGGTCTGCTTGTCTGGTCTGGTCTGGTCTGCTTGGTCTGGTCTGGTCTGGTCTGGTCTTGGTTTGGTTCTGTTCTGTTCTGTTCACTGCCTCACTCTACTCTACTGCCTTGTCTCCTTGTTTCCTCTTTCCTTTCCTTTTAGGTTTAAACTTCTTGATGTTTGCCAGTTAGCTGAACTGGTTCTTTGAGGTTCAACTCATCCGATCAGATTATTTCTTCCTCCTGAGTAACATTTGTAGAACTGAAACTCTGCGTTGACCTCAGCTGCCTGCCTGTCGGCCATCTTTGACCTTCAGTGTGAACCAGCCAGCGGTGGCGTTGAGTCTCATGGTGTAGGAGACTCTGTGTATTGTGATCTGTGTTGATTGGTTTGTGTGGCAGCCGCTGTCTTTCCCAAAAGCCACACCCACACACACACACACACACACACACACGCACACACACACACACACACACACCCTCTCTCTCTCCACTACACTGTTATTGTTGTTTTATTTAGTCTTGATATTCTGCAGTAAAGCAGACATTTATACATATGAGGATTATATTTATTTGGCAGAATAAGACTTTAATGTTGTTCTGCTGTTGGCGCCTCTTTCTGAGTTAGATTCTTTATTGTTCCTCTTTCATGCTTTCTGCATTCCCCTCAACGTCTGCGTCATGTGCACCGGGAATTCAAATTTCATTTCATTTGATTTGCTTTGGTCTCTTGTTTTTTTTTGGTGGTGATTTCTGGGACAGCCGCTAGAGCAGCTTGGAGAATAACGGGTGGTGGTAGTTCTCTCTGCTGGAAGTCTGCTGGAGGGGTTATGTGGTAGCAACAGCTCAGGGCTCAGCAGGCGCTCTGTGGGTTTTCATAATATCATATTTGTTAATATGAATATGAGTTCCCTTCAGCTGATGCCTACAATCATAAACATGACATGAAACTAAGACACGTTACGGTTATGAGTCATCTTAAGACCTTTGCTTACTAGAGAGTGTTAAAGGGAGAGTCGTCTGAGGAGTGGAAGCACTGAAGGATTATTTACCAGTGTAGATGTATGGTGTTCATATGTTCAGTCAGCCTGTCTAACATGGTGGATAGTTGAAAGGGAATGATTGCGCAACACGTTTGGCTTTGAAACAGCAACTCTGCACTTAGGTGAAGTTGGTGGTGATGTGACTCTGGGAGGAGAAAGGCGAGGTGATGGGACAATCGATAAATCACGATGCTGTCCTCTCCTGGACTTTTGTCATGAACGTCTGTCAATCTAATGCAGACAGTTTGAGAGCTTGTGTGTTCAGCAAACTACCAGTAACCACTCTGCCCACTCTGCCCATGTGGGAAGTAAAACTCCCTCCTTGTATTGATGCGATCATCGGGGCTCACCAGGCGGCTCTGCCAGCATTCACTGATGGTGGTGTGAACCAAAACATCTCCACACGCTGTAGTTTCTGTATTTGAACGGTGAGCCTGCGTGTGTGTCTTCCTTTCCTCGTCTGGTATGTTGCATGTTGGTCAGCCGGTTAATGTTAAGGGCTGGTGAACGAAAAACGTACCAGCCAAGAGTCTTTTTTTTACCAGCCAAAATAAATAAACTACATTTTCCATAGAAACATGTCACCCTGCCTTTTTCCGAAGCTGCTTTGTGTGTAGGATTGGGGGACCGAGTGAAGAGCAGATTTATAGTTTTAATCAACACATCTTTTATTTCCTGTCTTCATTTTTTCTCTTTGTATATATAACATGTATATAACAGAGGCATTATCAGACATTATGGTGCCATAAAAGTGAGCGATCGGTGTGTCGGGTGACCCTTATTGATCTGTCCACCGGCTTGTGGTGCTTGGTGGGTGTTAACTTCACTACTATCTCACACTAAGTTCCCTTTGTACCCTTTGTGTCTTCTTAGGTCCTATTCAGAAAAATGGCTGTACTGAAAAGGACGATATTCTTGTAATATGCTTTAGGATCTTTACTTTAGTAAACTTGGTACAACATGGTGCATCTTCCAGGGACCTAGAAGGATCTTTGGAGATCCTCTTGTTGTTGTTTGTAGCGATGCTATCTTTGGTTATTTTGCAGCTTTGTGTTTCTCTTCTCTAGACTGCAGGTCACCAGAGGAGCCGTGGATGAAATCGGACCTGGTTGATAGAACAAAGCTTCCTGTAGTAGCCTGAAATAGAAACAGGAAGTGAGAGATGAAGACCTTGTTGGTTGAAGTTTTGCTTCATTGAATTGGGATCTTGAAACTAGTTGAGTGGATGAAGAGGCTTCGCACCCTGCACACTTCTGCTCTGCTTGTACTGGTGAGGATGTAGTTCTGTGGTTATGAGGTTTTTCCAGACAGGGGAGGTCAGTGAGGTTACAGGATGATACCAGAATGTTTTTCACATGTTCATTGCATTAGATGGTTTTCAGTCACAAACAAACCAGGAAGGAACAATAAGTTTAGGTCAAGTACACTGACTTGTCATGGAGAAGTCCTGGAACCGTGGCTGGTATACATGGAGCACTTAGTGGACACATTTACCCAGAGTGCCCTGCAGCGCCTTGAGCACATGCATGGCTAACCCCGGTGGGAATCGAACCCCTAACCCTGGCAGTCGCAGTGCCAATTTATCTCTGCAGAAGTGATGCCTGCTGGGTAATAAAAGAGGGAAACCTCCCGTCCATCCATCTCTTCCTCCCCTCCTCCCTCCCTTCTCTCTCTTCATCTCTGAGAAATTAGATTCCCCCGGCGCTCCGTTGTCGGACTGTTTCATCTCTCGGCTTTCAGAGAATTCCTCCTGCTGTAGACACAGCTGTCCTCTACCTCCTTCCTTCCTTCCTTCCTTCCTTCCTTCCTTCCTTCCTTTCTTTATTTCCTTGTTTCTTTCTTTCAGTTTTGCTGTTGTTTTTCCTGTTGTGTGTGTGTGTGTATCTCTCTTCCTTTATCTGTCTTCGCACACAAAGACACAAACACACTGCATTGTAGGTCTCTCTCTCCCACACACACACACACACACACACACACACACACAACATACAATTACACACTAACACACACACATATGCTACACTAATACACACACTTACCTGCTAGCACATACATACGCAAATACACTTACTAACTACACACACTCACACACACACACACACACTTACTTCCACACACACACATATTTACTTGTGAACACATGTACACAAACACATAAATACAGCCGCATGATGACAGCCTGGCTCCTCATGACTCATCATCTGACAACTGGATGATTGCTGGGTGAAAGCTGTTATCATGTTGTTATGTTCTATTCATAGTCCGGGGCAGAGTGGAACAGTAGTGTAATCTTGTCTAACATGTATTGTGGGTGATGGGCGCTGTGTTGGGGCCGCAGCATAACAACAACACTGACTATTGTGACAGATGCTGCCGTTGTGATATGGCTCGGTTACGTACGGTTCACTGCTCCTCCCAGAGATCACCTGTCAATCAAACACTGGGACGTCTTTCTCCTCGCATTTTCTGTTTTCCGTAGGCGGCGCTCTTTTCTTTGTCTGTTCTACCCAGTTCTTCTTCTGTTGATTCCAAACAAACCGGGAACGTAAACACGCGTTATAAAATAAAAATAAAGGAATACATTTATTGGTGAATAAGCTCTTTAATCAACTTGCTGTCGAGTGATCGGTGGCAGTTTGACCTGAACACATGCTAACACACTAGCATACAGTCTGTTAAGGTCCTGTAGGCACCTAGCGTTATCCAACATGAGAAGACAGACCTTTTAGCATTCTGCCAGTCCTCATAAACGGTAAAATGACTAATGGCCAATTTCCCCAAAAAGTCGGTGTGGTCCTTTAAGAGTCGATACCATCCACTCAACATACATGGTGTGCTGAAGGTTTTCCAGGCACCTGTAGCAAAATACTCGACACACAGACATGAAACTACTCCCAATCTCCAGGTGATGAAAGCTTGCTTCAAGATACTTCTTACAGCATCAGCATCACTTCACCAGGAGGGTGAGCGCACAGCAGTTTGTCTTGGTGCAGGATGGCGTCATCACACACGGTACCGGCACGTTACCGGGTCCGCAGCACCTCCCGTAGAGGACATACCTGCTTCAATCACATGTGGTATGACAAATATTACAAATCTCCATCTCACCAGTGAAGCCCATTGCAGTCGGATGCCGCAGTAGAGCGTTTGACTCCTGAGATATCGTGAAAAGTGATTACCTTGCTGGAGACTGAGCCGTTCTAATAATACTGTCTGGCTGTTTGGTCCAGATATACCCAATCATCTCCACTGTAATCTGATCTGAAGTCACCCTTGGTTATGACTCACCTGTAAAAGGATTAGACCTTTGATGGATTGTTGTAATAACTCTGACCTGGGAGCTGCTGGTGACAACTCTGTCAGCACTTCCTGTACAGCAGGTGAGCAGCAGTATGGGTTGTGTCTGTTACATGATACGCTACATACAAGCGATCAGAAACCTCTATCTGGAACCTCCTTTAAAGTAAAGTTAGAAAGTTATTTTATTGTGATACACAGTCGTTCTGGTAATCTGCTGCTTTTGATGAAGGGTTGATCGATGAAGCTGATGATTGATATATAGATCAGTTATATAGCTATAAAGTTACTTTTCCTCTTGTTATTATTATTAGTAGTAGTAGTATTAGTAGTAGTAATGTAGTAGTAGTAGTAGTAATAGTAGTAGTAGTAGTAGTAGTAGTACTAATAATAGTTGTAGTAGTGTAGTAGTAGCACTAATAGTAGTAGTATAGAAGTAGTAGGACTAATAATAGTAATAGTAGTAGTAGTAGTACTAATAGTAGTAATAGTTATAGTAATAGTAATAGTAGTAGTAGTAGTAGTAGTAGTACTAATAATAGTAGTAGTAGTGTAGTAGTAGTAGTAGTACTAATAGTAGTAATAGTAGTAGTAGTACTAGTAGTAGTACTAATAGTAGTAATAGTTATAGTAATAGTAGTAGTACTACTAATAGTAGTAGTAGTAATATTAATATTAATAGTAGTAATACTAATAATAGTAGTAGTAGTAGTAGTACTAATAGTAATAGTAGTAATTGTTATAATAATAGTAGTAGCAGTAGTAATAGTAGTAATAGTTATAGTAATAGTAGTAGTAGTAGAAGTAGTAGTAATACTAATAGTAGTAGTAGTTATAGTAATAGTAGTAGTAGTAGTCGTAGTAGTAATAATAGTTATAGTAATAGTAGTAGTAGTAGTAATAGTAGTAGTAGTAGTAGTAATAGTAATAGTTATAGTAGTAGTAGTACTAGTAGTAGTACTAATAGTAGTAATAGTTATAGTAATAGTAGTAATAGTAGTAGTAATAGTTATAGTAGTAGTAGTAGTACTAGTAGTAATAATAGTTATAGTAATAGTAGTAGTAGTAGTAATAGTTATAGTAGTAGTAGTAGTAGTAATAGTAATAGTTATAGTAGTAGTAGTACTAGTAGTAGTACTAATAGTAGTAATAGTTATAGTAATAGTAGTAGTAGTAGAAGTAGTAGTAATACTAATAGTAGTAGTAGTTATAGTAATAGTAGTAGTAGTAGTAGTAGTAATAATAGTTATAGTAATAGTAGTAGTAGTAGTAATAGTAGTAATAGTTATAGTAGTAGTAGTAATAGTAGTAATAGTAATAGTTATAGTAGTAGTAGTACTAGTAGTAGTTATAGTAGTAATAGTTATAGTAATAGTAGTAATAGTAGTAGTAATAGTAGTAATAGTTATAGTAATAGTAGTAGTAATAGTAGTAATAGTTATAGTAGTAGTAGTAGTACTAGCAGTAATAGTAGTAGTAGTAGTAGTAGTACTAGTAGTAATACCTTGTGATGTACTTGTGACATCATAGCTGTGCTGTGCTCCATGTGACTCAACTGATGTTCAACATGATGCTACCTTCAGCTGGATCAGCCTGGAGGCCCAGTCACAGGCAGCAGCATGCACCATCCGCTGATCCCAGAAACAGGAGCGCTGGTGTTGGGCTGCGGCCGCTGGCGTCCGTCCATGTGACACAGCAGACATCACTGAGCTGTTCACATGCTCCTGGGTGTCCTCTTAATCACCGGGCAGACGCTGTGTTGACGCTAGCAAACAAACAGGCTAGCAGGCTAGCGAGCTAGCGGGGTATCTCTCCATCAGGCCTCGGGCACGCCGCCGGCCAACGGCAATAAATGGGATCTGTTTAGACAGCGTGGTGCCACAACACATAGACTACATACTACATACTACATACTACATGGATGTAGCGGAGCGTCGACCCACCCAAACTAAACCTCTCTTTATCATTGAACTGTTGAACGGATGCTTTTTGTCTGCTAGTTATTTCACATGGTGGATAAGATGCCAGATTGTGTTGCATCCCTGAACGCTGATCCAGTGTCAGCTGATAATATCAATCGCGTAACATTTACCAACATACAGGATGTGATGTTATTTTGTGCTATTCTGAGTGAGTGTCCATGTTGAGCCCTGGCTTCCAGGAAAGGGGAGGGGACTGAGTTTAGAACACCGAGAAGACATGAAATGATTCATTTGTTTCTTCACATGTCCCCCTGAGACACGTGCACGTGCACGTGCACATTCACCGGAGGGTGAGAGCGCAGGGTCTTGTAGGATATCCTGAAAGTCAACCTGTTCAGAAACAGCATCACCAATTTTTTTGTTTTTATTCGAGGAGTTTCAATTCCAAAATAAAATAATAATAATAAAAGTGTTGAAATTAAAGTAAATAAAATATTTTTTAAGGTATTTATTAAAAATGGTGCTGAATGTTACACAATGATTGTTGGCATTACAAGTTTATGGGTTACTACTTAAGTTATGACCCATCTTAAGACCTTTGCTTACAAAACAGCACACACACACACACACACACACACACACACACACACACACCTGCCTTTATCTCCATGTCCTCTGTGTGTCCTGTCCAACGTAGATAACCTCAGATGACCTCAGTGTATTTAGTGGCTGTAACTGGCTGACAGACCTGTGGTCGAGCCTCCTCCTCCTCTTCACCTCCTCTTCCCTTTTTCCTCCTTCACCTCCTCCCCCTCCTCCACTTCTCCCTCCTCTTCCTTCTCCTTGCCCTGCCCCCCATTCTTCTTCACCTCCTCTTCCCCTTTTCCTCCTTCACCTCCTCCCCTCCTCCACCTCCTCCCCCTCCTCCACCTCTCCCTCCTCTTCCTTCTCCTTGCCCTGCCCCCCCATTCTTCTTCACTCTCCTCTTCCTCATTCCCAGTTCTTCATCTTTCTTTAGTCATTCCCCCACCTCCCCCTTTTCTTCCTCCTCATCCCTCTACTCCTCCTCATTTCCCTCTTCCTTCTTTCCCATCCTTCATCTTTCCTAATTTCACTCCTCCCCCTCTCCCCCTCCTCCCATATTCTCTGATCTTTCTCTGATCTGCTCTGACGAACAAATCTCCCTTTCTCCTTCTCTCTTGGCCTTTCTCTCACCTCCTTTCTCTCTCCATCTCCCGTCCTCTCCATCTCTTTTCTCTCTCCATCTCTTTTCTCTCTCCATCTCCTTTCTCTCTCCATCTCTTGGTCTTTCTCTCACCTTCTTTTTCTCTCCATCTCCTTTCTCTCCCTCTGTACAGATTCACCTCCGTGGAGGAGACGATGGTGGTCAGGATGCTGTGGTCGTCCCAGGCCCTCAACATGGCCTTGTTTACAGATGCACACACACACACACACACACACACACACACACACACACACACACACACACACACACACACACAGTAAATGGTCAGTTCAGCTTGACCCAACTATCCCATCTGCATGTATTGGAGCTGCTGAACCAGTTCAGGTTTCTTTCACAACAAACCTCACCTCCTTTCTGTTCCTCTCCTCTCTCCTCTCCTCTCCTCTCCTCCTTTCTCCTCTCCTTTCCTTTCCTTTCCTTTCCTTTCCTGTCGTTTCGTTTCCTCTCCTCTCCTCTCTTCTCTTCTCTTCTCTTCTCCTCTCCTCTCCTCTCCTCTCCCCTCCTCCTCCTCCTGCTGTGTTTATTGTTGTGGGGTTCGACAGAATGACGTGGGGTCTTTTCCCACCAGACTTGGGGTAGCTGACACCGAGGGGTCCTCCTGTTTATAACAGCGAGGCCCCCCGGGGCTGCCCTCCGGGTCGCCTGTCTCAAACTCTGAGCCGTGACGAGAGATGACCCGGCCCGACTGTCGCCGCTGCCCCAGACAACCATGACAGCTGAAACGTCGGGAAGTAAAGTTCATTTTTCCTGTAGGGTTTGATTATGATCCATAATAATAACTACACATGTTGCTGTAGAAGACATCAGTCACTCGTTTGTGCTCTATTCCTGAGTTCCTTGTGAAATTCTACACTACCCACAAGCTTTAGCGAGTTCCAGCCAATCAGAGATGTTGCTGTTACCATAGCAACGTTACCCGCTCCAATGTTGGACGTGGTTGGTAGCCAGACCAGAGTGAAGTAGTGTTAGTCGGCTAGTAGCGTATCGGTGATCGACGTCGCTCCATCATGGTCTTACTGTTGAACTATTTATTATATTAAAACCATTTGCTCTATATTTTATTTTCTATTTTTCTGCTCATGTTCTGCTTTTCTCTGCTGTATCCTGTGACTACTTTCTGCTGCCAAGACCTGATTTTCCCACAGGGACCATTAGTTTCATCCTACCTCATCTCTTATCTTTATTGCTGCAGGGCCTGGCCTGGGGGAAGCCTGCCAAAATCACTTCAACTGTGTTTTCCTCTCCAAGGAGGTCCGCAGTACCAGATCATATGTAGAAACTAAATACTATAAAGAGAGACGTGAGTCAGGTCTTGGTCTGGGTAAACCAGACTGGGTAATGTTTTATTCTTCTGTGTGTGCAGGCCTACTACTTTGAAGAAAAGACCTGCAGTAAAAGAAATGCATTGGTGACTGTTGATTGAAAGCCTTAATGGCCATCAGGGAATCCCAACTGGGATTACTGGTATGTCTACAGGTGACGGGGCTGTAGAGGCTTTGCAGTTCACAGATCTCCTATCAGCCTCGTCTGGCTCCATCATGGAGGCAAATAATGTCTGAATATAGAACAACCGGGCTAGTAAAGAAAATGATTGTTGAGGTTTTTTTTGGTGTGGCTGCAGGTCAGTTCAGAAGTGTTGTAAGTAAAAGTGAATAGTTTCCAAATGTGTCTTTTGCCGTTGCTCCTCTGTTGTAGCTTGAGAAGAGTCAGCTCAGTTCACCTGAACACACTGTTGGTTCTTGGTTTTGTTAGCTAGATAACTAGCTAGCAGGCTAATTTAACAAAGCAACCGATGTTCATGTTAACCTGCAACTGCTAACGATATGTGCATCTTGTGTTTACATCAAGACAGCGACGGTTAGCTGACCAGATGCTACGGTTAGCTAGCTAACAAGCTACATGATCTAAACACTAAATCAATCAGATGTATCAGTGATGAAATGATCAGTTCAGTCAGAAACACACAGAAAACAGCACCTTGTATGTTTAGAAACAGAAAGAAACCCAGGTCCTCCAATATGGCCGCCACCCTCTTTAGGTATGGCTACATAAATAATATTCTCATGCAGTTGGTTGTCTGGTACTGATGCTATATATTGTCAACCAGTCAGTTTAATTTCTCAGATGCTTTTGAAATAAGGACTGAAAGCAGGTTGGTTACCTGCCAACGTGGCCCATGAATGAATGGACCAATCACAGCCAGACTCCAAGCCTTGATCTCACTCCCATGTGACCGTCGAGGGACCCATCAGCCGATTGTGATAAAAATATCAAAAAGTTGCACTTTCCTTGTAAATCTCCTTTATGATGACAGGAAGTGAGTTTATGATAGACGAGGTCGAGGGCTGAGTGGACTGGATTTATTTTCACTGTCACTAAGTATGGCAGCTTTATTGAAAAAAATGCGTCTGCTCTAGGTGCAAGTTGTCATGCTCATCTGAAATATACACCCAAGATCCCATAAAAACCAATAATAAGAGACACATAAGAGTCAGATGTGAGACAGACTGCAGCTCCTCTGCCCCAGACTGTAAATTCACACTGTAGCAGGAACAGGTCGCTATAAAAGAGTCTTATGACCGCCTCATGTGAAAACAGCTGAAGTGGAAAACGTTCTGGCTCCTCTGCAGTTTACGTCAGATCACCATCGTTATCGTACAATAACACTTATTGTCACACTCAACACAGTTCCACTGGAAGCACAGGGAGTGAGGGTCTTGGTGTCCTTCTGGTTCCTGGTGGTTGTTCCTGCTCTGCTCCCGTAGCGTTTTTACTTTGCAACATTACCGAAGCAGGCTTGTGACCAGAAGGTCGCTGGTTTGAACCCCCAGAACAGCTGGTGAAACCTAGACAGGGAAAGTAACAGTAACACCCCCCCCCCCCCCCAATCTGATTAAATTCAGTTCAGTTCAGTCAACTCAACTCAACTCAACTCAACTCAACTCAACTCAATTCAACTCAAATCAATTCAATTCAACTCAACTCAACTCAATTTAACTTAACTTAATTTAAGTTAACTCAACTCAACTTAATTCAACTCAACTCAACTCAACTCAACTTAATTTAACTCTATTTTATTCAGTTCAATATGCTTTATTAGCAGAAAAATTTAGATAGATAGATAGAAGATTTTTTACATTAAATTCCTTTCCACTATTTGTATGTGTGTGTGTGTGTGTGTGTGTGTGTGTGTGTGTGTGTGTGTGTGTGTGTGTGTGTGTGCGTGTGTGTGTGTGTGTGTCCATTCTCAAGCCAAACAAAGTTGACCAAACACACACAAATAATCCCCCAGTCAGATTCTGTCTTTGATTGAAGCAGCCGTCTCTAATCCTCAGAGGAGGTTTTTTATTACTGTTCTCTGTATATGGGCAAGCTGGAGGCGTGGTTGCCGTGGCGACGGGCAGAAAACCCAGCCGCGGTGGGAATGGAGCAGCGCCCGGGCCTCTGGTGTACAGTATATGTTTCACTAGCTTGGCGTCAGGGTCGGGGTCCACGACCTGTAGAGCCAATGGATTTGGGAGAAATCATAAAGAGTGAATATCAGTTAGAGGAGTGAAAAGCATGGTGGGGTGGTGTGTCGCTCAGTGGTAGAGCTAGCTCAGTGATGAAGCCAACACCACTGAGGCGAGGCGATCCCTCTCCAGTGAAGCCACCCATGTGCTGAAATGTTCTCATGGTAATCTGAGACGCTTTGGATGAAAAACCATAAATAATCATTACTACACGTTGTAAACATGTTCTGAACTGTGGTTTCTGTTGTGTTGAGTAGTGTTGTGTTTTAATGAGCCTGACCCCCCCCCCCCCCACACACACACACACACACTACATTTCTGGCTCCCAGTTTGACAGTATATATGAGAACTCCTGACCTGAACTGTTCGGGGTCATCAATAATGGCAACGCTCTCAGTGGGAAAACAGATGTACAGCCGTTTAATGGGTGCAGCATTCCTCCAGTCTCCTGTGACTTCAGCAGCTCAGCTAAAACAATCAAACAGGCTAACTGAGCTAACTGAACCCTCGCTGACTGACCTGCTGTTACATAAACACAACATCCATTTGTGACGAGTGGAGATGATCCTCTAGTCCTTTAAAGGACTACGTCGACTTTCTGGGGAGTTTGTCCCTTTGGTCACCTTGTCCGATATCTGATGAGAGGACTGACACCAGAATCATCCCTGTGTCTTGACATGCTGAAGAGTGTAGCGTTACTGTCTTCCTGCCTCCACTGTTTGACTGTCAACAGGAATGTTTGGCAAAAGGCCACGCAGTGTTCCCTTCTCTCCCAGAACACACACACACACACACACACACACACACACACATTCACAAATATGCACACGTGCATATTTATACCTTTTATTTCTCTTAAACACAAATGACACATTTGTCTCTATTCTCTCTCTCTCTCTCTCTCTCTCACTCTCTCTCTCTCTCTCTCTCTCTCTCTCTCTCTCTCACACACACACACACACACACACACACACACACAGTTTACGTTTGGACTTCATCACTTACGCTGACATTTCCGCAAAGTCTTGTCAAGCTCTTGTTCTTGTCTTCCTCCATCCTGCTACTGCAGCGACACCATTCAGTCCAGTTCACAATACAAAGCAATTAAAGGGACATTCAACCAAAAACAAAGCTCATATATTCTGCCAAGGATGTCACAGTGGTCTTTGTGGTTGGTTGTGTACTGAGACGTCATCCAGAAAGACATCTCACTTTCTGCATATTTGTGTTATTTTCCGATACAATACAGATAAAAACACGTTAACACATGTTAAGGTATGTGTGTTGTTCCAGACTAAACATGTGTTGAGTGTGTTGTACAGTCCAATCATGCACATGAAAAATGCGACTGGGAAAATCTGAGTTATTAATTTGTCTCATACTTTGGGTCGTTTTCACCAAGCAATCTGATTGGTCAAAGGCTTCGTTGATGTTCATCTGATGTTTTCTAATCGTGCAACCTACATGAGGTTTGTATTTTGACGCTCCAAAGCTGGAATTTGTCAACGTTGCCATGACAACAAGTAAATCCTCCATCATTCCCAAGACGTTCCATTAACAAAGAGGCTGACTCAGGACCCCAAGGACTTTTAAGGTCCTTGGAAAATGACCCTGGCTTCTGCCAAGTGTTCAGGGAGTCGGTGGAAAAGCTCCAGAGAGTCTTGATGGCATCCCAGATTAGAGCCTCGGCTCAAGTTGTTAACGCTCGCAAATCTGAAGTGAATAGTCCACGGTCAGAAAAACAACATCAATATCATTTTATACTAGGTTTTCATTTTAAGGTATGGCTACATGGTTCGTTTATGTACGACATCACAGTCCAGGTAGTTTCAGAGAACAGAGAGATCACCACCCTCCCGTCGGATCAGTCTTACTGTCCAAGTCCTCCATTGATTTCTGTAGTAAGAATGGAAAATGGATGATTTGTATTTTCATTTAAACTTCAAGACCTGGACAGAATGCTGGTTTGAAATACTTTTTTATACTGTATATAAGCTAAGATAGATGTTCTTTGTTAACATCTATATCTATATATAGATATATATTGATAACACCATAACACTGCCAGGGTGTTGTGAATGATGAGCTGCTTCAGACTAACGCCTCCAGATGTCATATAATGTAGTTGTCGTGTCCATTGGGTCAATTCAAGTTCTTGATTTCCTGCTAGCCTGGCTGAGTCACACTTGAAGCCGGTGTTAATCCTCATACCCTGATAAACACACCCAAAGATGACCGCTCATATCTATTGCTCAACACCCACTGTGTGTGGCTTCTCATATCTTTGACCCCGTGACCAGTTCATTGCTATTACCCCATTGAGGAAGTTGAGCTCAACCACAGGATGAATCACAGTTATTGTTAGCTCTTCAACACTCAGCCTGAGCCTATTACAAAGCTTCACAGGGAAATGCTCCAGAGTACCATTGATTCACCGGTCCAAACTAGACCTGCTGCACTAAGGGGGGTTTTGACCTGCTGGTGTCCCAAGCGTGCTACCGACCACAGAACGTTGAGTTTATACTGTCCAGGTTCAACACTGTTCATTTATTAGAGAGGAAAACAAATTAAAAAATACTAACACAGCAACATTTTGGCAAATACGAAATATGGGAAAATGCTAGAAAGAGAGCCAGAATGTGTGTTTGTAAATGTGTGTCAGCACATGTCCCTGTATAGTGTGTGTGTATATGAGCGAGAGAGAGAGAGAGAGTGTGTGTGTGTGTGTGTGTGTGTGGTGCCAGCGTGACGTCTGCATGGCTGCCTTGACCTAATCTCCCCTGGCAGCAGATCAAACGCTGCTGTGTTGCACCGGACGGCCCAGAACAGGTTGATATAGGCCTCCATTGTACACACACACACACACACACACACACACACACACACACACACACACACACACACACACACACACACACATTCCTACTAAACCTCCTGAACCCCTTTCCAGCTGTGATCTAGCCAGTGGCCTCTAACCCTCTTCATGTACTCAAACTCAAACAAACAAACTGAAGGAATTCAGAACTTTTTGTTTTTGATCAACTTGAATAGATTGATGAGCACTACTCAACGCTCCACAGGGCTTCCATCCAAAACTCTGGACATCTATTTTTAGAAACTGCTGCCTGAAATTCAGCAGCTAATTTGTAAAAACCTCAGATAATTGTCTCCGCAGAAGCAGAACTATTTTGTCTTCAAACGTCTGACAGGCTGATGGAGTTGGGGCCCGAGAGAAGACCAAGGGGGGAGGGGGGGTGTAGTTAAAGCTATTATTTTATTGTTGGTAAAAGTGTCTCTCGGTTGACAGCGTCTTGGCTCTTCTTCGTCTAGTGGTAATCAAAACCCACAACGTGCTTTAGTTTCATGCCAGCAAACATTTTGTGAGTAGTTGTCATTTTGGGATGAACGTCCTCACAGAGTTGATGTGAAGTCGGTTTGTTGAAGCTGCTACAGTCTTAACGTGGGTCAGCTACATCGTGCAGGGCTCCTACACAGTTGCTATTTCCAGACCTTCATTTCTTGATTTCATTGGAGTGTTTTGGTGTTCTTACCACTGTCTAGATTAAGATTATCACCAAATATCAGACTGGTATTCAGGTGTGAGATGACTTGGGACTCTCTTGGCATCATCCTGTAATAAAGCAGAAATAACGTATTACAAGAATCTTCATTTTTACTATTAAAAGCAGATTTAACCAACATATCGTTCCGTGGCCTTGGTATTAGGGATGCACCGACGCCATTTCTTCATGTGGCTTCAGAGTACACAACTCTGAGTACTGTATCTGCCGATACCGAGAACCGATCGGATACTGAGTCATTGTCCATTTTCCAACAGCTGTTATCAATCCATTGGTGTGAATATCATTCTCCATCTGAACACAGTAATCACCATACACATACATACAGTAGTTTACAGCATGACTGAATCATGCATCTGCTTTTATTAAACCCAACAGGCTTGTTGGGTTTGAATCGCCCAAGGCTTGAAGGACTACAGAAGAAATGGAAACAGCTGCATTCAAACATAAATCAAACATCAGAGAAATTGAAGCCATGTGTCAAAGCCAAATCTGAACATTTCAATGAGATGTTTGTTGTTTTAGTTCCAGTATAAAAACAGCAGCTGGGTGAAAAACAGGACAAATCATTTGGGGGAAACACAATTGCAATGTAGAACAAAGATATCTTTCATTTCGTTTCATTTCCTACTTCACGGAAGGCACAACTCAAACAAACATTTGTTTGAGTGTAGACTTACTGACTCACTGGCGTGTCCAGAGTCCTCTAAAGTGACACTTAAATTCAGATTACTTGTTCAAGAGAGGCTGCAGAGCGTTTCAGTCCTGCCTGGTCAGCCTGGTCCTCCGTCCATCAGTAACGTTGGAGCCCTGCTGGATAGTCCATCACTCCACACTGACAAATATAGAGGCAGCAGCAGCAGGGAGGGGAGTCGAGGCCGGCTGACTCCAGCGTTGTAAAGGACACGTGGTTTCTGAGGTCGGTCTGCACTGGAACAAGTGCACTTGTGCTAATTGGCCCAGGACCAGCTTCTGCTGTTTCACATTCCTCTAGGGTTTCATCTGAAAGGCCACCAAGGCTGCTGAGAGAGAGAGAGTCTAGGTCTATAATGAAGAAACTACGTTGAATCCAAACAGGAGTCCGTAACCCTTCACTCGTCTGGTTTCACCACAGTGCCACGCGCTACATCTCATACGCACTAATAAACTTCTAGACTTTTCTAAAGACATGTATACCTCAAACCTCCATTGTAATGAAATCAAAGACGGCCTAGAGACGCCTCGACTTCCTCGGCAGTACTGTGCTTCCGCTCAATACGCTCGCTGCTGCCACCGGTGGTCGAAAGGTAGACTGCAACAATTAGCCCTGACACAACAGAGGGTTCCTGTTTGTTCCTGCCCTGTTTCTGCTGTTTCAGTTGCAGGCATCGACACTTTCTCCATCTTTCCTACCTGCTCTAGCAGTGTGTGTGTGTGTGTGTCTTTGTGAAATATCTGGAACAATACCAATAAACAAACACACAGAACATCAATAAGTGTCATGTCGCTTTGGATAAAAGTGTCTGCTAAATGCCCGTAATGTATCTTGGATCTAACAGAGCTGCAGTGGTTCATATTCCATGTTGCTGAGTCATTGTGTCTTTCAGTGTCTTGATTCCTTGGTCGGCCTCATTTTCACGGTCGAGAAGGTGTTCAAGGACAGTGGCAGTTTGGATCACATCAGCTGGAGAGGCAGAGGAGGAGCTTACCACCCCGGTCGACTCCTCAAAAGGGGCTGAAGATGTGAAGGTCTTCTCCCACTGGATAGCAGTCCAAGTGTCTGGCAGGAGGAGGCTCTCGAGATGCTCCACCTCGTTGGGACGTCCTGCTGCAGACGCTTGGGCGGCATGTTTAAATAGATTTGAAAGTGTAACGAGGCTCCAGGAAAGCCTGAAAGCGTCTGGTCTTCGAACAAGTTCTTCGTTGTTTTCTCAGGGCAGTTTCCCGCTTTCTCCAAATGCTTCTGAAAGTGTTTGTTGCTGAGGTGCACAGTCTTCGTTAGCGTGGCGTTTCTTTAAATGTTTTATCAAATTGGTTGTATTGAAGTTGGCAGACACACTGACTTTGTATCGGTTGCCTTCAGCTGTTTCGCTTCTTTCTTCCTCAATTTTGAAGTAACTCCACGCCACAGGCAATTTGTGACAGTCTGAACTACTGCCGTGTAACACCCTGCTTTCCAGGCATGTCCTGCTACTAGCTACTAGCATTTCTGTTCTGTTTAAAGATAGATTACAGATTATGTTGATGGATCAGATCGGAAAATCACATTCACTTTGTCTGATATCTGATCCAGTGGTTGGAGCCTGTATTGGCCTGATACCGATGCTGAGTATCTTGGAATTATAAGGCTCTATATGACATTTTGATGAAAAACGATGACACAGCACAAATTCAAAAGTACGTTTTGCTGTGTAGGATGTGAAATCTAGCACTCACTTTGCTTTATCTCACTTCATCTAAACCCTCCCTGTCAGAAACCGACAGCAAAAAATGTGGTTTGTTCTCACCGTCACCCAGAGACACTTATCAGCCACAGTTTGCATGTGAGGGTAAAGTTGCATGCATGTGTGTGTCTTTGTCTGTGCATGTGCATGTGTTTGCTTGCATGTGTTTGCATGTGTTTGTTTGCATGTGGGTGTAGTGTGAATGAGTAAAGTGAGTGAGTGCGTGTGTGTGTGTGTGTGTGGATCCTTTGTGTTGTCAAGGTCTCAGCGGCCTCAGTCAGGCTTGAGTGCAGAATCATCAGAGTCACATTTAGTTTTGGCTGTGAAATAATCCAAGTCCCTCTGTGTCATAAATACTTGACAGTGTGAAACCCTCAACTCCTCCACTGAAGCTGCTCAGTGGCCAACGGTGGAAGGCTGTGGTCTTACTGGGCAGCTTCCAGATGTGTAGATAGTGAGGCTGGGTGTCCAGAGTGATGTTGAGGTTCTCTCATTGGTTGACCCATAGAGAGATGTTTAGATGTTGAGGGTTTTTCATTGGCTGACCTATAGAGAGATGTTGAGGTTATCTCACTGGCTGACCCATAGAGAGATGTCGAGATGTTGAGGTTCTCTCATTGGCTAACCCAAAGAGACATGTTGAGGTTTTTTGATTGGCTGACCCATAAAGAGATGTTGAGGTTTTTTTATTTGCTGACCTATAGAGATATGTTGAGGTTTCTCATTGGCTGACCCACAGATAGATGTTGAGGTTTTTTTATTGGCTGACCCATAGAGAGATGTTGAGGTTTCTCATTGGCTGACCCACAGAGAGATGTTGAGGTTTTCTGATTGGCTGACCCACAGAGAGATGTTGAGGTTTTCTCATTGGCTGACCCACAGAGAGATGTTGAGGTTCTCTCATTGGCTGACCCACATAGAGATGTTGAGTTTAGCTCGACCTGTGTTCAACAATTGTATAGTAATTCATTTTGTACTCAATCCAAAATCAATCCTAATCCTACACAAGTACAAAGCCACAATCTCCACCTGCCCTCTACTGCAAACAGAGGAAAGGTGATAAAGGTGATTTGTATCAGTGGCATGTGGCCCCGCCCTTTTATGACATGAGGAAGCGAGGCCAGTCTGCGGTGTGTGGCAGGGAATATGTGATCTATATCTCAGCCATCTGGTAGGGGAGCTGTGGTGATACAGTAGTGTGATTCCTTGACATGTTGAATTTTGTTTGTATCTATCACATACATGGCGAGATTTATTCTAGGTAGAGAGACTGTCCTGTAATTGGAAGGTCACAGGTTTGATCCCTGTGACTGTCAGTGTGTTTCCATCAACTGCCATGAGTCCTGCCGAAGTGTCTTTGAGCAGCGTCGGTGTCTGAAGTGTCCTTGATGTTGAACCCCTACCTGCTGTAGGTCTCACTGGATCTACAGATACTGTAGAGCCCCACACAGCCAAGGTGTGAAGGTTTATAGTTAATGCAACGTAAAGCAAAATAATGCAACTGTAGTTAGATGCTGCTCAGACCTGCCACCACTATTGAATCCGTTGTATCCATACCTCCTAAAAGGCTCTGTGCAGGTCTATAGATGTTCTGGTCACACACTGTTGGCCTGCTAGTTTTACTCTATTTGAGTGGATTCAGTAAATCAATGTGCACTGAATAAAATGTAATTCATTCATTTAAAAATTTGGTGCACAACAAAATCACCCTTCTCTGAGGGGCCTCAGCCCCCCCAAATCTCATGTCCTAAACCTAAACCTCACCCCCCATGTAACTTAAGTCCTTGAATGACAAAACACATTACAGAATTGGTGCAATTTCCCTAAAAGGAAAAATATATATATAGGCTTGTTAGCATTGCTAGCATTCCCCAGTGAAACCAGCACAGTTGAGGCATAGCCACCTTGCGTCAAAGTGGAATGCTAACAATGCAAACAAGTCATTTTAGGGTAACCTTAACCTTAACCTTAACCTCTAACTTGACGTGAACCCAGGGATACCGTGGAGGTAGAAGGCTGCTTGTTTATCTGTGAAATGCCAACAACACAAAACGGGTCTTTTTAGGGAAACTGAAGCTCAAATAAAGATCCTATTAAACCTCTGAGAGTCAGGTATCCGTTTACTGTGTACCTCAACAGATTACAATAGAGCTGTGACCCAGTTGTGGGTGTTTCCAGCAACAAGGTGTTATTTGACAAGGTCACCAAATTGTGTGCGCACGCAAGTTTTTTAGCCTGTGTGTGTGTGTGTGTGTGTGTGTGTGTGAGTGCATGCACGGATGCATGTGCATGTGACTCTGGCATCGGGTCAACTCTGCAGAGCCACTGGTCCACACCGATGGCTGTAATATTATCAGACCGGAGTCGTTTCCTTCACAAATCTCCTCCTTCTAAACTGTTTTGGTCTGCAGTGACAGGAACCCTGACGGGCCTTTCCTGGGACTTTCTAATCTTTGTTTTTCCAGGGAAGACTGGCTGAGCATGCCTGACCCAATCCAAGAAGAGATCTCATATTTCTACCTTTTATGTCTCCTAGACACAAATGAGCTCTTTAACACCAAGATGAGACTAAAGGCTTTTTCTCCTGTTTCTCAAATTCAACTCAGGAGAAAAAACAACCACATGTTAGCTCATGCTGATCTGATCACAACAACAGATCTCCAAATTTAACTCTCCTGGATATGAAACCATGAGATCAGAGGAAGATCTCAAAGAAACCCCAACACTGTTTGGGTTTCCTGTTGAAGCCACGAGGCCAACAGCCTTATAGTAGGAGCTGATGACCATTATATATAGTAGCATCTTCACATTGATCTCAGAAAGTCTCCAGGATCCTTTCTCTCTCTCGCTGTCGTCTCCTCGTTGCTCCTCAAGGGGTTTTAGGAGAAACATTTCAGATGAAGGTGATCATGAGACTAAAGTGAGATCTCTCTTGTTTCTCAGGAGATCAAGAAAAGATCTTTCCTCTGGGGAGCTTCACATTCATACCAGTCACAACTGTACAACCACAGTCTTCAACTGGTGGCCACTGAGCAGCTCTGGAGCATCACTGGAGCAGTTGGGGGTGACGTGCCTTGCTCAAGGGCACTTCGACAGTAGTAGTTGAGAGAGAGAGTTACTTATTCATGTTCCCTGGCCAAATTGTCCCAGCCAGTCCAGGATTCAAACCAGTCAACTTGGAGTCACAAGCCCCCAAACTGGAGCTGCTCCTAACCAGTATAGTGTATTTAGATACCTCAGGTTTTGTTTGGTTGACCTCATGTTTAGTTCCTCTTCCTCCTCACATGGAGGCTGTGAAGTCGTAACGTGTAATGGAGGGAATAAGCAGGGAGTGAAAACAAGCCAACACATCTGAACATCTGAACCGGAAAGACGGTGACGGACACAGTGAAGTAGTGAGGTTAACCACATGGGGAGGAACAGGAGTAATGGGTGAACATGTCAAAGAGGCATAAACAGGAGCTCAGCTCAGGGTGGAAAACAGAGGAGACAGAGTTCACCTCCCTCTCCTCCTCTCTCCTCCTCTCCTCCTCTCTCCTCCTCTCTCCTTCAGACCGAGCATGTTTATTTACTCCTTTAGTTCAGTTCATTTTGCCATTTGAACACCAAATAACCGTCCGAGACGCCTGAAAACGTTTCAGTTCTCTACCTGGTGAACTGTGTGGTTTAGGAGGAGCAGGTGTGTGTTTGTGTGTTTTGTGTGTTTCTTTTGTTTGTTTGTTGTAAGATGTTTCATTATAAACATCCAAAATAAAACATCTCCCTCCCTCTCTCTCTCTCCCTCTCTCACCCCCTCCCTCTCTCCCTCCCTCCCTCCTCCAGGGTGAATGGGCAGCCTGCTGGCTCCAGTCTACTGTAGCGCTGTGGAGCCTCTGTGTTCCTACTGAGCATCCCTGAGGAGCTTCACGTGTCATCAGGACCTTGACACACACACACACACACACACACACACACACAGTCCGGAGAGTGCGGCGGACCTGGCAGACCTCTAATCTCTAAAAGATTGATGAGGTCCTGTCCAGGCGCAGGAGGCCTGACTCCGTGTCGATAAGGCAGCTTTCATTTCACCAGGTTTCATCCCTCTCTCCACCTCCTCCTCCTCCTCCTCCTCCTCCTCCTCCATATTGGGGGACGAAGGGGGCCGGCTTTGAAGAATGAGAGAGGATTATGACGCATCAAACCCGCCGGGTGAAAAGGACAGTGTTTAAAGACACAGGGACCATGAAACATTCAACCCTCAGCCCAGGATATGACAGTTGCTCTGCGGCGGCCATGTTGGATGGCAGTGTGGCCAGGTCTGGTTTTCAGGAGGCCAAAGTCAGTTTGTCACCATCAGACTGCTGGAGCTGGAATACAGTGAAGCGAGGGGGGAACACATAGAGCTGAGAGTAGCTTACACAGAGAAACACACACACACACACACACACACACACACTTCAAATCTCTTTCTTTCTTTGTGTTTCTTTCTTTCTCTCTCTCTATCTGTCTGTCTAACTAGCTAGCTCTGTCTCACACACACACACACACACACACACACACACACACACATGCACACGCACGCACACACACTCACTCAGAGTGCCCCAGGCAGGACAATGTGCAACATCACGTTCTGTGATGTGGACAGTAAGGTGGACCAGTTCTTCCAGCCCACGCTCTACATCATCGTCATCGTTCTGGGCCTGCCCACTAACTGCATGGCCCTGTGGGCTGCCTACATGCAGGTGAGGAGCACACACACACACACACACACACACACACACACACACAGAATACAAAAGTTGATAAAGATATGAAGTTATAAATTGTCGAATTCATCATGATGAAGTTTATTGTATTACACAGTCAAAGTGGCTTCAACCCAGCAGATGAAACATCGTCTGTTGCTGTTGATTGTTTCATTTTTACAAACAATCACAAAAGTAGAAATATAAGACTAAAAGTTTTTATTCATTATTGTATGTGCATCCCTACATCCTCTATCTATCTTTCTAAATCGATCCATCTCACTACCTCTCTATTTCCTTTCCTCCCCCTTCTGTCTCCTTCATCCCATTTTGTTCTCCCCCCCCATCTCAACCTCCCTCCCATTTCTCCCTCCTGCCTTTCCATCTCTCTGTCTTTCTCCCTCCCTCCCTCCCTCCAGGTGCGCCAACGCAACGAGCTCGGCATCTACCTGATCAACCTGTCGGTCGCCGACCTCCTCTACATCACCACTCTTCCTCTGTGGATCGACTACTTCCTGCAGCACGACGACTGGATCCACGGCCAGGAGAGCTGCAAGCTGTTCGGCTTCATCTTCTACACTAACATATACGTCAGCATCGCCTTCCTCTGCTGTATATCGCTGGACAGGTACCTGGCAGTGGCGTACCCTCTGCGCTTCGCTAAGGTCCGACGAGTCAAAACAGGTACATCGGTTTAGGATCAGTGATGTGAAGGGTTCTGGTCCAAAATGCCGTTTGGAAAAAGTGACACTTGGTTTTACAAAATGACCGATAACACAAAATAAAACCAACCTTTGGTACTTTTTAAGCAATAGAAGGTTACAGGCCAGAATACAACATTTAATTAACTGCCTGGAGCGCTGAGCTTCTGGATTCTTTCTTCAAGTCCTCGGTTGACAATACGTTTACTGGATTATCTCTATTGTAGAGATAGTGAGTGATGACATTCAGGTCATGATTTTCCCAAAAGGATATAAAGCATATGGATGATGTGTGATGCAATCCTAACAGAGATGTGCCGATACCGATATGGTACTGAAACTCAGGGTAGTATGACGATCCAGGGTATCAGAGCAGATTTCCTCAATACTAAAATCTGGTACCAACAATCACATGTGACATCAGAAATCAGGCAAACTTGTCCTTTCACACATAGTATGATTCTGCATCTTGATAAGGATGAAAAGTGATTATATACAGTATATATATATAAATGGACCCCAAACTAGCGGGATGAGTCTATAATGTTTGGGGAAAGTAATGGATTGGGTGGGTTTAAAGTTTTTGCATCCATAACTCCAGAAGTAGTAGTAATAGTGCAGTACTTACAGAGTAGAAGCATGTAATGTTATCACAGAGCCTAACACTTCCTTCTCCTCTCCAACCATCGTCCTCCAGCTGTCCTGGTCAGCGCCGTGGTCTGGATCATCGAGATAGTCGCCAACTCTGCTCCTCTCTTCCACGAGGAGCTCTTCCAGGATCGGTTCAACCACACCTTCTGCTTCGAGAAGTACCCCATGCAGGACTGGGTGGCTGGCATGAACCTGTACAGAACATTTCTGGGCTTCCTAGCTCCCTGGACGGCCATGCTGGTTGCCTACCGCGGCATCCTCGTGGCGGTGCGCTGCAACGTCTCGACGGAGCGTCAGGAGAAGGCCAAAATCCAGCGGCTGGCGTTGAGCCTCATCCTGATCGTCCTGCTGTGCTTCGGGCCGTACCACGTCCTCCTGCTCTGGCGGAGCGTCTTGTTTCTCAAGAAGCCGTGTGACTGCGGCTCGGAGGAGAACCTGTTCGCGGCGTACCACGTCTCGTTGGCGCTGACCAGCCTCAACTGTGTCGCCGACCCCATCTTGTACTGTTTCGTCAACGAGGGGGCGAGGAACGACGTCGGCCGAGCCCTCTCTGCTTTGTTGGCTGCGGCCTGCCACAAGGGCTCCTCCTCCTCACCGTCGCATGCCGATATTCTCAACGCCGGCTCGGTGACCATGGAAACGCCGCTGTCGGCGAAAAAGCAGCCTTGCTTGTACGGTGATGGAGGCAAGACGAGCAGCTACAAGACGGAACTGGTGGCTCTGAAGGAGGAGTGTCTACAGATGACCATCCTCAGTGTCAGGAAATGACCTTCACCTGCAGTCATATTTTAAAACTGTCTAGAGAAACGAGGATGGGATTCAGTGATGAAGGATCTAATGAAACGTGTTCTTTCATGCATGATGGATAATAGGACCATTTCAAAGCATCCAACCGTATCAGGACTCATTCACAATGCATGGGAGAATAGGAAGCCCATTTTTAATATTTAAGTGAACCGCCCTCTGCATGGCTTTAGTATAACTGAAGGGAAGAGATATCCATTGGACAAAGGGGTGACTTTGGAGATTGGGCCTTGGGGTTTGACTCCCAACTGCACCATTGTGGAATATGGGAGGAAAAGCAGAGCGGCATTAGGAAGGACTGTGGCTTACTGGTCGAAAACATTTGTAAAGCTTATTAAAATGTCTTTGCTGTTTCATTAGTCTTTTTGGAGGAAATGGCGAAGCCTTATGACGTACCTCAGCTGGTAAACTGTGATAGCTAGAATGTTTAGAGTAGAAGTGTCTTTCTTATCCAATGTGAGCCATGTTTTTCATTTTTGCCACAGACAGCACATCGATCGACGTTCAAACAACTGCAATTACTCTAAACTATGAATTATTACACGTGGTTAAGGACAATACCTACTGCTAGAGCACTGCAGAGCCGAGAGACAGTGGAGGAGAAACAACAAAACCCATTAGTCGTCAATACCTGGGTGCATGCAGTGGGTGGCAGTAACCATAACGGGGGGGATTTATTATTTTAGTCCTGAAAAGTTCTGACAGACTGACTGTAATTTATTGCCTGAAACTATGTACGCTGTCAGACAACCATATTTCAACCTCCATGAATTCCAGTATCAGAGCGTCCAACACTGGTGGATCACAGTGGATCTAACACTGTACCTGTTTACATTCCTCTATCAGACAAATGCCTTGGAACTTAAAAGGTCCTGAACTTCCTGAAGGTGATGTCTTGACTTTTTGAATTTTAGTTGGTTCTTTTTCTTCACCAGACATGCAGGAAAAGCTTTCCACATCTAAGCTTCAGGTTCCCTAAAATGGCTTTCTAGTGTTGTTAGCATTCCTCATTGAAACCAAGTGGTACAGCTAGCTGCTAGCTGAGGTCCAGCTAACAATACTAACAAGTCATTTTAGGGTAACTGAAAGGCACATTCAGAAACTTCTGTCCGTGTTGAGACACGAGTCCACTGAAGAAAAAAAACAGCAAAAATTCAAAATGTCTGGGTGTCCCAGTAAACCCCCAGCCAGTGGCCGGAGGGACTGCAGCAGCCTGTTTGGGGTTGGAAACAACAAAGGTGTCTACAACAACGCTGTTGTCCTCTCCTGCAGAGGAGGGGCCATGTGACGGCAAGATTCATGCTGTGTTCACGTCATATCGGAAGAAGTGGAAGAACTGTTTGACATCTCGCTGCCACAACTTGGAAGCGCTTGTGTAAGATCAATCGTAAGGTCACTAACAAGTTTCAGTCATCAACCATGAATGAAATGCAGCATATGCTCGTTTTTTAGTAGAGGTTGTATTAGTATGAATTTGGATTACCTTGGACTGCCGACCGGTGGATTCACTGCCATGTTTGCTGCCTGTATTTGACAGACTTTCGCAATTTGTGATGTCAAGTCAAAGATATTGGAGCCTACAAAAAATTCCCACATCTCCTATTTGTAATGACCACTAGTTTCACAAGTTTTTCCCAGTCAGCAGCTCAGATTCATGGTAAGTCCAATATGATGTGAACACAGCATAGCGTTTCTAGCAAAGCATTTCTCAAGGGTGGGGATCCCGATACTGTATGGCAGCTTACACAACACAGCATCAATCAAGTGCAGGTGTCACTTTACAAAATGTAAACACAAGCTGGAGACATTTTTCAGAGCGGGAGACATCTTCGACCTCTAAAAGCAACTGTGTCTATCAGTTTGCTCTCCAGGGCAATCACAGCAACAGAAGTAGATTTCTGTTTTCTGTTGCTGTCTTTCACAGTCAAGGAAGCATCAGCAGCGACGTTTGAACAATTTGAAGGTTCATCGAATGTCATGAATGTTTCCAGTGATGAAGAAT
The DNA here is from genome assembly GCA_034670405.1 of Hoplostethus atlanticus. Lineage (NCBI taxonomy): Eukaryota > Metazoa > Chordata > Actinopteri > Trachichthyiformes > Trachichthyidae > Hoplostethus > Hoplostethus atlanticus. The sequence continues at coordinate 16,636,150 of JAXDDX010000003.1, forward strand.
GTCTCCAAAACGGTGTGAAGACATACAGAGGTGACGTCCAGACTTCAGTTGTGTATTAGGACCCTCCATAACTCCAACCAACCAATCCAGGGCTTTCAGCCACTGAGTCCACGTTGCAGTTTCACTGACCCAGGATTATGTTTTAAGGATGGGATACACCAACCAACGTTTTGGTCAAAAATCTATTTAAATGTTTCCTGGTAACAAAAAGTTCTTAAGCGCTCCATGCACCAACAGTGAGATAACTTTACCCAATGGTGTTGCCCTAAAAGTTGCACCACTGCTTTCATTGTGCTCCTGCTTGTCAGTCTGAGGAAGGAGGTACCGGGCTTCGTAACATGTGTATTTGCTCAGCGACGATGTCAGTGAGAAATAAATGATGTATATCAAACTGCACATCCACCTGTTTGGTTTCTGAGCTCAGTGGATAGAGCAGCTCTGGGAGGGAAGCAGTACAGTTACGCAGAAAGACAAATTACAGTTATTGTGTGTAATTATTTCCTATTATTGTACTAGTTCTTCCTGTTCTTCTTCTACTCCTGCTAACCTGCAGTGCCAAAGTGCCCTTGAGAAAGGCACTGAACCTCTGCTGTTTCAATCCCCTTCCCTCTTGTCGATAACCCTGTGTATTTCCTGTGTATTTCCTGTGTATTTCCTGTGTATTTCCTGTGTATTTCTGCCTCAAAACAAGAACTTTTATCAAACAGCTCTTTGATAAAGCTCTTTGGCAGCAGTCTCCCCCCTGTCTCAGTAATGATGTAGGTCTTTAGGGTGGATAATAGCATCATCTCAAAGGCACATTAAAGTCATAATCAGCGACACTGATTATTACTTTGGAATCAATAGAAGAAGAACTGGGTAGTTAGCATGAGCAGCGATAGCCACCGTGGACTGAACAGACAAAGAAAAGAGCGCCACCTACAGGAACTCAAACTCCATCAACAGAAAATCCAAGGAGAAAGACGTCACAGTACTGGACACACTGTTTGATTGAAGACCACAGTGAGGAACATCACAGTGAGGAACACCACAGTGAAGAACACCACAGTGAGGAACACTACAGTGAGGGACACCACAGTGAAGAACACCACAGTGAGGGACACCACAGTGAGGAACACCACAGTGAAGAACACCACAGTGAGGAAAACCACAGTGAGGAACACCACAGTGAGGAACACTACAGTGAGGGACACCACAGTGAAGAACACCACAGTGAGGAACACCACAGTGAAGAACACCACAGTGAAGGACACCACAGTGAGGGACACCACAGTGAGGAACACCACAGTGAAGAACACCACAGTGAAGGACACCACAGTGAGGGACACCACAGTGAGGAACACCACAGTGA